>VDFB02352037.1:0-83642 GCA_007258455.2 Sequoia sempervirens | reverse complement strand
ATTCAGTAAGCTACAGGATTCACTTCCTCAAGAATCTCAAAAGGTCCTACATAGCACAAAGCTAGTTTGGATGACTTTCCAAACTTGATGGAACTCTTATGAGGTTTTACCCTTGACAACACCTTATCACCTACTACAAAATTCCTAGGTACTTGCTTTGCATCTGCATAGCTTTTATGTCTATCATTGGCTTCAACTAGCATTTGCTTAACAATCTTAACCTGTTCCTCTATTTCAGCCAACATCTTTAGCCCAAGACTCACCCTATCCTCAAGTTTATCCCAACTTATAGGGGTTTGACACTTTCGACCATATAATGCTTCGAAAGGAGCTATCTTTATTGCCAAATGATAGGAAATTTTATAAGCAAATTCCACTAAAGGCAAGTAATCTTCCCACTTGTATTATTGATCTATGCAATACATCTTGAGTAGGTCTTCAATTACTTGATTCACCCTTTCTATTTCTCCATTTGTTTCCGGATGATATGCTGAACTTATATTTAGTTGAGTCCCAAGTGCAGAAAATAAGGTTTTCCAAAGCCTTGAGGTCACACATGCATCCCTATTTGAGGTAATCTTCTCAAGAATTTCATGCAGTCTAAACACCTCTTGAATGAATTTTTGAGCTATAACAGTAGCTCCATCAGTTAGATTCTCAGGTATGAAATGTGCTACCTTTGTAAGCTTGTCCACTACCACAAGAATGGAATTGTGAGCTTATTCCCTAACATAGGCAATCCTTGCACAAAGTCCATACTTATGACTTTTCGCTTACTTTTTGGAATATCATGTGGGTATAGTAAGCATGCAGGATGATGATGTTCGACTTTCACCCTTTGACATTCTAAGCACTTAGCCACAAATCTAGCAGAATCCCCTTTCATCCCTCTCCAAAAATATAATGGCTTCACATCGGCCAACATTTTTGTCACACTAGGATTTCCAAAGTATGGTGCTTCATGAACTTCTTTCCACACCAGATTTCTTAACTCTTCAGAGTTAGGCACATACATTCTTCCCTTATACCTAAGCAATCCATTGGGTTCAAAATGAAATTCTTCATACCTTGCATCTTGTGGATTACTTGCAAGTTCTTGCTTAACTTGCATTTCTACAATACTTGGCCTTTAAAGTTGATTTGGGTTGTCACTATTGAAGCAATATGACATCTACAACTTAAGGCATCGGCAACCTAATTTTTTTTTCCTTTGATGTAGCTGATATTGAAGTCATAATCAGATATCAACTCCAACCATCTTCTCTATTGTGCATTCAAATTAAGCTGAGTAAATAGATATTTCAAACTATGATGATCGATTTTCATCTCAAAGGGCTTTCCCAACAAGTAATGCCTCTACATTTGCAATGCATGAACCACTATTGCTAACTCTAAATCATGCAACACATAATTTTATTCATAGGTTTTTAGCTTCCTTGATTCATAAGCAATTACTTGCCCTTCTTACATTAAAACTCCACCCAAGCCTTCTCCTGATGCATCTATGATAACAGTGAAGTCACCATCAATATCTGGTACTTCCAAAATTGGAGCAATAGTTAACTTCTCCTTGAGTAGATCAAATGCTACTTGGCATTTTTCTGTCCACTCAAACTTCTTCCCTTTCTTCTACAAAGAAGTAATTGGAAAGGCTATCTTGGAGAAGTTTGCAACAAACTTCTTATAATATCTCGCCAAACCCATAAAACTTCTTACCTTAGAGACATTTTTGGGCACTGGCCATTCTAGCACTACTTTGATCTTGGTTAGATCAACTGAGGTACCATCTACTAAGATCATGTGTCCAAGATATTTCACTTTCTTCTAAAAGAAAGTACACTTAGAGAGTTTCCCATGTAACTTATGTTCCCTCAATCATTGTAGAACTATCTCTAAATGCTTGCAATGATCCTCCTCATTCTTAGAATAAATTAGGATATCATCCAAGAAAACTAAAACAAACTTATCTAGGCAATCCCTAAATATGTTGTTCATTGGATTCATAAATGAAGTTGGTGCACTAGTAAGTCCAAATGGTAGAACTGTAAATTCATAATACCCATATATGGTTCTGAAAACAGTCTTGAAGATTTCCTCATAATTGATTCTTAGCTAGTGGTATCCAGATCATAGATCAATCTTAGAAAACACAATAGCTCCCTACATTTGATCAAAAATTTCAATGTGTGGCAATGGATACTTGTTCTTTACCATAACTTTGTTGATCATTCGGTAATCTATGCACAATCTCAAAGTACCGTCCTTCTTTTTCACAAAGGTTACTGGTGCTCCCCAAGGTGATACGCTGGGTCTTATCAATCCTTTAGATAACAATTCATCTAGTTGTGCCTTAAGCTCCATCAACTTAGTTGTCATTCTATAGGGAACTTTTGAAACAAGTTCAAATCTTGGCACTATATCAATGGAGAAATCAAATATCCTTTTCGATGGTAGTCTAGGTAGTTCTTCTGGAAACACATCTGAAAAAAAATTCAAGATAGGATATCTTTCCACATCGGTCTCTCCAATTTCCATCATTGCACCTTCCTCCAACTCTTGGTAACTCTTGGTCCATAATTGTCAAGACCATCTTGAGAGTTAAATTCATTATATTCATCAAGCTTTTCCATTTTGACTGCAAAGAGCTTGCATCCTTTCTTCTTAGCCCTAAGCAATTGCATAGTGGAGATTTGACGCAACTTGACTTCCCTAGGTATCCCTTACAACATTACTTGGTTACCAAAATCATCCAAGCATTCTATTGTTTTAGCATGGCAGTCTGCCTTGGCTCTATGCTTCCAAAGCTAGTTCATTCCTAGGATAACATCATAGGACCCTAAGGGCACTACATATAGGTTTACCTCTATAGAGAAATAAGGTAGCTCAATCCTAGCTTCAAACAAACATTGTTCCACTATTGCTCTTGTCTAGTTTGCATATTCTACAACCCATGAGTTTTCCATAAAACCATCCTATAAATTTTCTTTGCTATTCTAGGTTAAACTAAATTTTCAGTAGCTCTAGTATCTATAAGTATGGAAATGGGAAAACCAAATAAAATACCTAGAGTCTCCACTAGAGTAACTTGATACTCTGCTTGACGATCATCCAAGGAAACATGAATCTTGTGTTGGAATGATGCTTGTTGGGAAGGAAGTGGGTTTCCATAAGATTGTGACCCAAAAGGCTTATCAAAGTGGTCTCCACCACATGTGAAGCATCTCATTGCTAGTCCTTTCTTCCTTGTAGGTTCACTAGGTTTACTAGCATTACTTCCAACATTTTTAGCGTTTCCACCATTGAAATTATTCCTCTTGCATTCCCTCCTTGATTCTCTTCCATTATTTCAGGGTTCCTTTTCCCCTTGCTTATGAAAATCTTGCCCACCTTCAAACTTCCTTGGTGTTGGTTTAACTTGAGCTCTTACAAACTTCTTACGGTTCCTATTCTCTTGGAAGATGGAGATGGCTTTGAGCTTTTTCTCTTGCTTAACAACCTTCTCATAAACTAAATCCATAGTGGTTGGACCATGAACATCTACCTCACCACCAATCTAGCTATTAAGCCCCATAATGAATTTCCTTATGCGAAAACATTCATCCTTTTGATACATTGGTACATACTGTAACAGTCGGGTGAACTTTTCCCAATATTCATTTACTAACATTTCTCCTTGCTTCAAATTTTGAAAATCAGTGAGTTTTTGGTTGTAAAAGAGTTGAGGTAGCCATCTTTTCCTAAATATTTTAAAAAACTCGTTCCATGTAAGTTTCAAAGACCTAAGCCCGAGTTCCATTTTCTTGTTCATCCACCAGTTAGAGGCTTCACCCACTAATTGATAGGCTCCCCATACTGCTTTCATGACTTCAAAATTGTTTCTAATCTCAAAATATTTCTCCATCTAAATCAACCATGCCTCAACTTCTTCCCCACTGGTACTATCTTCAAATTTTGGTGGGGTTATTTTCCTCATGTCCCTAGAAAGTTCAATAGCCAAATTCTTCCTACTAGTTCCTTTGGATTGAGAGTGAGATTTCTCATTCTCATGTTCATGGGTCTCTTCATGATCATGAGAATTCTCTCCCTCAGCTTCATTGACAAGAACTTCTTCATTAACCCAAACTTCTTATTTTTCTCTATCTCTTTCCCTTACTTCCTACTCAAGATTTCCCAACCTTGCATTGGTTTTATTAATGATAGCCAAAATTTGATCCAATTTAGCTTCATCCCCCACCGAACCTTGTCTGACTTCTTGAATCCCTCCAAGATTGGTCCTTGTTCTCACCATATTTACAAGAAAAGGGTTATACCTAAAGGTTCATCTTTATTAGATTTCAATCATGTTCTTACTATCTTATGGATAACATTTAAGTGAGCATTCAATTGCACATAAAAATAAATTTCACATTAGATTTAAGCACAGGCTATTGATAAACACATAATTTTTATTATTCGCAAGGATCTCAATATCCTTCATTTACATAGAGTGACTATTTAGATAGTCAAGTGGAGAGTGTAATAACCCATTCTAATTATTACTTAATTATATTATTGAAAATGATATTATGAATATTTAATTTTAAAAAGACATAACTAAGCAGCTATTTTCAATCATAGCAACACATGTCTAATTAAAATGAGTCAAATATATATATATATTCAATTTCAATGTCAATTACAATATCCAAGTTGACTTGGCTCATAGGGCCACAAAGCCAATACAATATATAAATTTTACATCTACATCGTAGACCATGATAGTCATGAAAACATCCAAGGTTTCCTCTTGATGCTCACCTCCTCTTATGGACGAGAACATGGTTGAAGCACTTTAGCGCCCAACCATGAAGCTTATGCTTCCCCAAAATTCTTCCTACTTGAAGAATGCCTGACCCTACATGGAAAGTTTAGCAAGAGAACAATTTGCAAGGTGGAATCTAGTTCTCACCTAAACATCAACATGCATCTCTATCTATGATTTAGAAAAATGCAAGATCTATGTTAGGAATGATAGAGTGTTATCACAAAGTCCATACATACATAATGGGATAATCGCTTGGCCAAGCATAAAAAATAAGTTACAACAACAAACACTAGGATTTGGATAAAGCAAAAACCTATACTCTTTGAACTCCATTTCAACACTCATCCCGGAAGGTAACTTTCAACAACATAGTTTATACTTTAGCAACTATCTACCCTCTAGTAGCATCTACCCTGAGGTGCTCTAGTCGACTTAGGTGTTGTTGTTCTACTCTTTTAAGAGATTACTCTTTACACACATATATATGGAAAAGTAATCCAATCTACTTATTTCCTCAACTTAATAAGAATAAAAAAAATGATTCAAATAGAATAGATCAATCCATTATCCATTCATTCAAACACATGCCACATGATTACATTCAATGTAATTCAATGTTCATTTAAGAATAAATTAAATAAGTAACAAAAGAAGGTATGTCACAAGTATGTGTATGTACGTAAACAAAGGTTTATGTGCATACACATATATGTGTTGACTTAAGCTATCAATTTTTGCATACATTCTAAAATAAAAACCATTATATCAGATTGCTTCCATTAAAAATAATGTTACAGATTGACATATCCTTGTCAGAAATACAAGAAGTAAAAGAACTGAGAATAGGTTTGTTTGAACAGTTTCCACATACTGATATGTTGTTTGCAACAAAACAAAGCTATTTGTAGCAAAACAATATTGTTTGTAGTAGAACAAATGCTATTTGTAACAAAACAATTGTTGTTATAACAAAATGATGCTATTTGTAGCAAAACAAATATTGTTTATAGCAAAACGATGTTGTTTGTAGAAAACAAATGTTGTTTATAACAAAATGATGTTGTTTGTAGCAAAACAAATGTTGTTTATAACAAAACGATGTTGTTTGTAGAAAAAAAAATCTTGTTTATAACAAAACCATGTTTTTTGTAGCAAAACAAATGTTGTTTATAAAAAAATAATATTGTTTATAGCAAAACAAGTTATTGTGCCTAATTTTTTTGTAAACAGATTTAGGCTATCTGGTACTACATACAAAAGAACAAAGTCTCCATCATTTTGGTATTCAAATATATAATCAATACTAGTATCCTTTGTGTAATAAATGTATTGAACGACATGCTTGTCGTTTTAAGACCAAAATAAACATAATAATCTTGGAACAATTTCATTATTTTTAGGGTTATATAAAACTTGTGTTTCCTATTGGTGACTACAAGAAAAAGAATAAATGTTGAAGCCATTTGTCGTTCCAAAGAATGACCAAAAGTTGAATAATTGTTTAGTTTTACTATAAAAAATATCAATGGTCGATCTTTGATGAATGCCTATTACAGACATACATGGCTCATTATGCAATAATTTACCTATGATCAATAACATGATGTTAGTCGATCTTATAGATCGATACACATAATGCAAGAATGGAACGATATCTTCATTCCTACATCATTCATAATGAATGATGTAGACTTATTTATACAACAATGATTTTCTATTTGCTTTAAGATTTCCAATCTAATCCTTACACCCATAAGGTGTGTCATCCATTATTCGGCCTAGTTGACATGGGAATCAAATACTATGAAAAAGAATAATAGATATAATACAGTTGTTCCCTAAGGGAATGTTCAATGATTTTCTTACATCATTTAAGATAACACAAAACTTCTGCTATTTAGATTTAATTTGAATAGCCATAAAATGGCTAAAAAACTCACATGCAAGGAATTACAAATACAACCGATAATGATACAACATACATATCTTAGCCTTGCTTGGCTAGCTTGTCGATAGGGTGAAAAATGCATAAGATTAAAACATGCAAGGGTGGTTGATAGACCCTGGTATCCTAGAACAAGAAATATGGTCGATCTTACACAAAAGAACCAAGCTCGAAGCCGAATGCACTTGCACTTCTATGATAGTTAATAATACCATTGATTCTAAAAGAATCAAAATACTAAAAAGATAATTGCAAGTTTTTTGAATAGAGATTACTGAGAAATCAAGCATATTTTCAAACAAAACTCAATTTACCTCAAGTTCAAAGCTTTTCCTTGGATTTTTCTTTTGTTTCCCACACAACTGAGTCACTTGCCTTTCTTTTTCCTTGGATACCTGTGGCCATTGCCCACTGTTTGCTAGTGATTCTCTTTCAAAATGGACAAATTTTCCTTCTTACCTATTCGCATGGATATGGGGGTTGTTTCATTCATAATGGGCATTAATTTGTTGCCCCACTATTCATGTTACATCCCTTTTGTCTTGAACAAGATTATGGAAATAAAATTATGGTAATTATGTTAGTTGTGATTAACTACCTTTCATGTGAATGTGAAATTTTGGAAAAGAATTTTTAATTTATTTGATATAGCTGCAAATATGAATGATTTCTTTATATATATAAATGAATGTATTGATGTGTTTTATTTTTAAAAATGATACAAAGAACAGTCTAACCCTATTTCTTTGTCAAGTGGATGCAGGATCATCAACACTTGAGGGAAAGGGAAATATCATCAAGGAGAGGTTGTAGTCTACAAAGGATCAAATTATCATCAAGTCACGAGTTGGTGTAAGGTGGCTACATTTAAGTCATAACCTTGACTTATATCACTTAATTAAATAATTTTAAAACAAGTCAACTTTAAATGAACATCATCGTTCTCCTCTAGAAGTCGTATTTAGCCTTAATCACACCTTGGGAGTTAGTAATGTATAAAAAATATTAAAGCTAATAATAATATCAACCTCTAAGTCTAATGATTAAATATTAAAGTTAATAATAATGATATCAATTCTTGTCGTCTGTGTGGATGGGAGGCGGTAACTCCTCACCACCCTTTCCATCATGCCTTATGGAATGCTCAAGATGGAAGGCATAGAGTCATTTATTTTCTTGGAGTCTTGGCTCAAGTTGAAGGGAGGAGGGTTTTCATTATTTTGAAGCATGCTCTCACTCTTTACTCTCTTCCTCATTCGTATCGACATTCATCTTGTTTTTGCATTCTCTTTTGGAAACCATGGCCAAGTGCCATTTTTCTAAACTCAATACTCTGTTCTCTAAGATGGTGAAGGAATTTTGTACTCTCTAGTAGCCACCATCACTGCATTCTTCTTGACTACGAAGCATCTCTATACCTCTGTAGTTGTCACCAGGATTGCTAGGACAAAAGGCATCTAGTGAGTTGTTGAGCTTCAGTCTACATTTTCCAGACATGCTTATAAATGTCTTTGGATTTACTAAATCATGTATATCAATTAGTCTCTCTTTTCTTTTAAGGAATCGAAGTGTATTGATGATGCAATCTTGAAAACACATTCAGTTTAATGAATTCAAACATCAAAATTCTCTGCAACCTCCTTTGCTCCGTCTAGATGAAATATCTATTTCTTTTCCATTTGACTCTACTATGGCTTTCTTATCTTGTACCCAAGATTAATCCACATCCTCCTTCTTTTTGTTGCTTGAGGAAAAACCTTCTCTATCTCTTTGATTCTTGAATCTGGGTCAGATCCTTAAATTTAATCATTGTTAGTAGTTGAAATAAATTCAAACTAAGGAAATTCTTTAACATCGATTAAGACAAGTTTTATTTTCCTCTAGTGAGTAAGAAAATAACACATTATATTTGAATGTAGAGGAACAAAATTTTGAGCTGAGTCATTGATTAAATATACTCAAGGGTCCATTGTGTCTCATTGTCGAGTAAGGGTGAGAGAGCTGATGGCATGAGAAACATGCTCATAATCATAAATCCTTGGCCAAGGTTATGATGCTTGAATAAGCAACAATCAGCCATCAAGAATTAGATATACTCTTGGTTAGAATGGTCTTTCTAGTTCAAAGAACGTATAGTGAGAGATTGACCAAGGTAGTATGCATTCTTGACACTAGACTCAGATGGCAAGATGGTAATTAGTGAAATCCTTTATAGACTGCCCTTGTGAAGGCTCGGGTTTCTTCAATTGAAGAAACATAGGAGACCGGTAGGTCTTTGGTTGGGCGAAAAAGCCCTTGATGATGTTTCTTTTTCCCTCAAAGACAAAGTCTTGTTCAAGCATTCCACCAGGAAGCCTTCAGACTATACTTTCTCATAACTCTCTCTCTCTTTACTTCAAATATATTTACTTTATAATGTTTGTTTCATTGTTGTTTTAAATGCTCTATTCATTTCGTAATTAATGGAAAAGGTAGTTCATAACCAACTGTGGTTTTTAGTTATATAACTGTTAATTGTTCCATTTCAGCTGAAATTGAAAAACTAGAAGTTAGTTATTGAATGTTAAGGTGGTTAATGATCAAATTATTTATCTTTCCTATTTTTTGTTTTATGTTGAAAACTCTCGTAAGGAAAATTAGTTAGTTACTCTTTAACTGAATTTGGTAATTAGTTACTGTTCTTAAATTGTAGATTAGCTAGTATGTTACATATGGTATCAGAGCTACCAGGTTCGACACTAAACCTCATGGCTCATCAAGAAAACATAGAAAACTGAAATCACTCTTCAGTGTTTTTCCAAGATGAAGATGCAAAAAAAACCTTGGAAGAAGATCTAAAACCCCATTTCAATAGGTCTATGGAAAATCAGACTTAGATACGATTATTCCAACTGCTTTTTTCCCTCAGATTCAAAAACAATGGCTGAAACACCTTTGAAGAGACTTCAAAGAGAAACAAGAATATGGACTACCTCTAGAAAGGAAACTGTTAAGTCATCTATTCTTGCTAAAATAAAAAAATAGCACTGAGAACCTTTTGAATAATAAAACCAAACCGAAAACATCTAAAGAAGATCATATTCCAAATCCTAGATATAGACTTATTCCATTGTCTGAGTTTAGTGATCAGGAGGAACTTGTCGAAGACAATGAAAATGATTCCTAATCATCTATGTATTAGAATTTATCATAGGAAGTGATAGACATTATGTAAAAAAAATTGTATTGAATCTATCATAGGAAGTGATAGTCATTTTATAAACATTTTTGTATTGAATCTATCATAGGAAGTGTTAGCCATTTTGTAAACAATTTTGAAATGAATCTATCACAGGAAGTGATATCAATTTTGTAAACAACTATGCTTGTAATCTTGTAGCAATTGACTTGATATTTGATTTTTTATCTGCAATGAAATTTCTTACCTTATGTTGAGCAAACTATGGAAATAAATTAAAAAACAAAGACTAATTAGAATTACCAACATCTTCAGGAACTTCATTAGAATTGATAATTCTGAAATGTGTTTAGAGGGGATCTAGATAATAACAATCCTATGGCAAAGCTAGATCAATTACTAAATTTGATGAATGAAACTCAAGCCTGAATAGTCAACCTAGAAAGAAAAGTAGAAGGGAAACCTGAAATGAGAGATGAAAGGTCAGAAACCCAGAGTGACCAACACAAAGATAATTCTAAAATTTTGAGCTTAGGAAACAAGAGAAGTCGTTTAGCCAATGAACTTGCTAAAGATATGAAAAAGATCAAACCCCCTAGGTTCAAGGGCTTCACTTTAGGAGATGTCGTTGAGGCATGGTTGACTGAAATGGAAAATTATTTTGAGCTAAGGGATTACTCTGATAATTCTGAGGCAGCTTGGGCAGCCTATCAATTAGCAGGAGAAACCGCTACTTGGTGGGAAAATAAAAGGGCTAAAATGGGTCTGGTAGTAGCAGAAGTGACCTAGGATCAGTTTGTGAGAATTTTTCGTCAAAGATGACACCCATAGTTGTTTTATGATCAAAAGTTGCTAGACTTTGAAAATCTCAAGTAGGGACCCTTAACTGTTAATGAGTATTGGGAAAAGTATACTTGACTGTTAAAATATGTTCCACAGTATCGACAGGATGAAAAATTTCGTGTTCAGAAGTTCATATTGGGGTCAAACAACTGTATAGGAGGTCCAGTGGATGTTTTGGCACCACGAACTATGGATGAAGCATATGAAAAATTTGTTCGACAAGAGCAGAGGTTGAAAAAGGATGATTCCTTTAGGGATAAAAATTGTAATAAAGTCAAATGGAACCAGTTGTCCCAAAATTTCAAAAGTAAGGGCTACAAGAACAATCAATATGATTACAAGAAGGATAATAAGGGAAATAACAGTGCTAGGAAGGATGAAGCTATTTCAAATAAAGGGTAAAAAAAAAAGGGACCACCAGGGGGATGTTTTACATGTGGAGGAGAGCATTACGCTAACCAATTCCCTACCAGAAATAAGAATGGATAGCAGCAATGTAATCCTTTACCACCTTAGCAGACAACTTTCCAGCAAAGGATTCATGTCGCAGTAGATAACAAGTAGGCAGAATATCAAGTCACACCCATTGAGACTACATGTATGCTATATAGAAACCCAATAACCATTTTAATAGACACCAGAGCCACTAAATGTTTCATATCCCCTTAATTGCTTAGTAGATTTCCTAAAAGAACCAGGTTCATGACCAAATCATGGATAGTTGAATATGCTAATCAGATGAGAGCTTGAGTAGAGCAGTGCCTATTTGAAGCTAAGATAGAACTTCCAGGATTCACCAAAGAAATTAACCTTTACGTGGAACCTCTAGGTTCCTATGATGTGATCATTGGAATGAATTGGTTAAGAGAACATAGGGCCAAGGTTGATTAGTTTGCAAAGATAGTGGAGTGTGTGGATGACTTAGGAAAACCGATGTTTATTCAAGGAGTACAACAAGAGGTTAAGGTACAACAAATTTCAGCCATGCAGTTAAAAATAAATAAAAGGAAAGGATGTCAAATATTTGTAGTTAAAATGGAAGAAGTTAGGGAGTACAAGGAAAGAATATTTCATGATGACGTGGTGATGCATGCACAGAGAAAGGAAGAAGAAATGGAACTTGACTTTTAAGGAAGAAACCTCTGTTGAAAAATATCCCTACCTTTAGGAATAC
Source organism: Sequoia sempervirens (assembly GCA_007258455.2). Classification (NCBI taxonomy): domain Eukaryota; kingdom Viridiplantae; phylum Streptophyta; class Pinopsida; order Cupressales; family Cupressaceae; genus Sequoia; species Sequoia sempervirens. Next base: position 71,698 of record VDFB02352037.1, on the reverse strand, counting down.
CAGGATGTGTTTCTGGAAGAACTACCTGGTTTACCACCAAGAAGGGTGGTTGATTTCTCTATAGATTTAGTGCTAGGGGTTGAACCTGTTTCTGAGGCATCGTATCGTATGACCACCATGGAACTAATGGAACTAAAGGAACAATTGCAAGAATTACTGCATAAAGGATTGATTCGACCTAACGTATCACCTTGGGGAGCACCAATAATATTTGTTAAGAAGAAGGATGGGACGCTTCGCCTATGCATAGATTACCATATGCTGAATAAGCTCACCATCAAAAATAAATACCCCTTGCCCAAAATAGATGATCTTTTTGATCAAATGAAAGGGGTAGTAGTGTTTTCCAAGATAGATTTAAGGTCAGGATATCATCAACTAAGATTGAAAGAAGAAGACATTCATAAAACAACCTTTAGAACTAGGTATGGTCATTATAAATTCACAGTTTTCCATTTGGTCTCACTAACGCCCCAGCTGCGTTTATGAACCTAATAAATAGTATTTTCCATGATTGTTACAAGTTTGTGTTGGTTTTCCTTGATGACATTATTATTTACTCTAAAAATGAGGATGAGCACCTTCAACATCTTTGAGTGGTCCTCCAACGATAGAGAGAACATAAAATTTATGGAAAATTATCAAAATGCTTTTTCTTTCAGAAAGAGGTACAATACTTGGGGCATATAATATCAGCTAAAGAAATAGTAGTGGACCCAGTAAAGATAAAAGCTATAGTGGAATGGCCTGTACCAAAAAATGTACACGAGGTTAGAAGTTTCATGGGTTTGGTTGGGTATTACTGGAGGTTTGTTAAAAATTTCTCTAGGATCGCTCACCCCATTACCTCTCTTCAAAGAAAAGGAAAGAGATTTGAATGGATAGAAATTTCAAGAAGTGTTTAATACATTGAAGGATAAATTAACAACTGCACCAATTTTGGTAGTACCAGACCCTAATGGCCATTTTGTAGTTATAACAGACACGTCTGGTGATGGATTAGGTGGAGTATTAATGCAAGATGGGAAGGTAGTGGCTTATGAATCTCAAAAGTTGAAGCAGTATGAGTAGAATTATGCACCTCACGATCTGGAGTTAGCAACTATTGTGCATGCCTTGCAAATATGGCGACATTACTTGTTAGGAAATACTTTTGAACTCAAAATGAACCATCAAGGTTTAAAGTATATATTCACTCAGCCTAATTTAAATGCTCGCCAAAGGATGTGGATGGAGTTAATTTCGGATTATGATTTTGAGGTCAGTTACATTAAGGGCAAGGAGAATAGAGTAGTTGATGCACTGAGCCGACAAAAACATATAACTTCCATGGTGTCAATCAACAAAAATTTTAGAGCTCAAGTACTACAGAAATTGAATGAAGATGAATTCTACCTACAAGTTCATGAAGCTCTACAGGAAAACTCTCAAGAGCCTAAATATGAGGGTTTTTAGATTGAAGCAGATGGAATTTTGAGATATAAGGGCAAGATGTATGTACCAAACTCAACAGAACTAAGGAAATTGGTATGGAAGGAGGTATACACAACACCATACTTAGGTCATCCAGGGGTAACCAAAATGTTGGCCGATGTCAAACCTTTATATTTTTGGAAGGGAATGAAAAAGGATGCAGCCAAATTTGTTGCAGGATGTTTTGAATGTCAAAAGGTTGAGGTAGAGTATCAACACCTGGTAGGATTGTTACAACCCCACAGTGTACCAGATTGGAAATGGAAAATCATTGGTATGGATTTTGTATAAGGATTACCGATGACAAGGAGCAGACATAATGCAATACTGGTAGTAGTGGATAGATTCACCAAAGTAGCACATATCATACCCATAAATGTAATAGGTGGGGCTTTTGTGATTTCTCAAAAGTTTGTACAAGAAATTTTTTGTCTTCATGGAGTTCTGGAAAAGATTATTTCCGATAGGGATGCTAGGATGACATCCAGGTTTTGGAAAACTCTATTTTTTCCTTGGGAACTCAACTAAATATTAGTACAACTTATCATCCTGAAACAAATGGACAAACAAAAAGAGTAAACTAGATCTTGGAAGACCTACTAAGAATGCACTGCACGGACCAGCAATATAAGTGGGAAGAATATTTACCATTGGTAGAATTTTCTTATAACAATTCATATCAATTAGTTATCAAAATGGAACCCTTTAAAGAATTGTATGATAGGAAGTGCAGAACACCTATTAGTTGGAACATAATGGAGGACAAGATCATTCTAGGGCCCGAGATGCTTCAGGAAATGGAAGAAAAAGTTAAGTTAATCAGCCAGAGGTTGAAGGAATCTAATGATTGACATAAGAGCTATGCTTATGCAAAACAAACCCCCAGGCAGTTTGTGGTTGGATAGCAAGTTCTCTTGTGAGTTAAACCTCAAAAAAGCTCTATCAAATTTGGAAAAACCTCTAAACTAGCCCCGAGATATGTAGGACCTTTTGAAGTCCTGGAAGTTATCAACCCAGTAGCATACATAATTTCTCTACCTTTGGCTCTCACTAGATTGCACAATGTATTTCATGTCTCTTATCTTAAGAAGTAATATGCAAAATTTGACCATATGATTGACCAAAATTCCTTGTAGGTGGGGGATCCTAGGGTGATCACAATCGATCCACTCAGAGTGCTCAAGGTATGTAAGCTACACTTATGTAACTGTGAGGTGGTACAATGCAAGGTCATGTGGAACCAATATTCAAAGGAAAATGCTACATGGGAGGATTATGATCAAATCCTTTAGAAGTTTCCTCATCTATTTATGAACAATTAAGAACTCTATGTATATTTATGATTTTAGACTTGAACTTTTAAATAAACAATCATCAGGGACTATGGTTCTTAAGGGGAGAAGTATGCTACATCCCTTTTGTCTTGAACAATATTATGGCAATAAAATTATGGTCATTATGTTAGTTGTGATTAACTACCTTTCATGTGAATGTGAAAATTGGGAAAAGAATTTTTAATTTATTTGGTATAACTACATATATGAATGATTTCTTTATATATATATAAATGAATGTATTGATGTGTTTTATTTTGAAAATGATACAGAGAACAATCCAACCCTATTTCTTTGTCAAGTGGATGCAGGATCATCAACACCTTGAGGGAAAGGGAAATATCATCAAGGAGAGGTTGTAGTCTACAAAGGATCAAATTATCATCAAGTCACGAGTTGATGTAAGGTGGCTACATTTAATTGATAACCTTGAGTTATATCTCACTTAAATAATTTTAAAACAAGTCAACTTTAAATCGACATCATCGTTCTCCTCTAAAAGTTGTATTTAGCCTTAAGCACACCTTGGGAGTTAGTAATGTATAAAAAATATTAAAGCTAATAATAATATCAACCTCTAAGTCCAATGTTTAAATATTAAAGTTAATAATAATAATATAAATTCTTGTCTTCAGTGTGGATGGGAGGCGGTAACTCCCTGCCACCCTTGCCATCATGCCTTCTGGAACGTTCAAGATGGAAGGCATGCAGTCATTTCTTTTCTTAGAGTCTTGGCTCAGGTTGAAGGGAGGAGGGTTTTCTTTATTTTGGAGCACATTCTCACTCTTTACTCTCTTCCTCATTCATATTGGCATTCATCTTATTTTTGCATTATCTTTTGGAAACCATGGCCAAGCGCCATTTTGCTTGACTCAATACTTTGTTCATTAGGATGGTGAAGGAATTCTATACTCTCTAGTATCCACCATCACTGCATTCTTCTTAACTACGAAGCATCTCTATACCTTTGTAGTAGACATCAGGATTGTTGGGAGGAAAGGAATCTAGTGAGTTGTTGAGCTTCAATTTACATTTTCTAGGCATGTTTATAAATGTCTTTGTATTTACTAAATTGTGTATATCAATTAGTCTATCTTTTCTTTTAAGGAATCAAAGTGTATTGATGATGCAATCTTGGAAACACGTCCAGTCTAATGAATTCAAACATTGAAATTCTCTGCAACCTCCTTTGCTCTATCTAGTTGAAATATCTCTTTCTTTTCCATTCAACCCTGTTGTGGCTTTCTTATCTTGTACCAAGATTAATCCACATCCTCCTTTCCATTACTTGAGGAAAAACCTTCTCTATCTCTTTGATTCTTAAATCTGGGTCAGATCCTTAAATTTAATAATTATCAGTAGTTGAAATAAAATCAAACTGAGGAAATTCTTTAACATCAATTAAGACAAGTTTTATTTTCCTCTAGTGAGTAAGAAAAGAACACATTATATTTGAATGTAGAGGAAAAAAATTATGAGCCAAGTCATTGATTAAATATACTCAAGAGTCCATTATGTCTCATTGTCAAGTAAGGGTGAGAGAATTGATGGCATGACAAACATGCTCATAATCATAAATCCTTGGCCAAGGTTATGATGCTTGAATAAGCAAAAATCAGCCATAAAGAATCAAATATGCCCCTGGTTAGAATGGTCTTTCTAGTTGGGAGAACCTATAGTGAGAGATCGACAAGGGGAGTATAGGTTCTTGACACTAGACTCAAATGGAAAGATGGTAATTAGTGAAATCCTTTATAGACAACCCTTATGAAGGGTCGGGTTTCTTCAGTTGAAGAAACATAGGAGACTAGTAGGTATTTGGTTGGGTGGAAAATCCCTTGATGATGTTTCTTTTTCCCTCGAAGACAAAGTCTTGTTCAAGCATTCCAGCAGGAAGCCTTCAGACTGTAATTTCTCATAACTCTCTCTCTCTTTACTTCAAATACATTTACTTTATAATGTTTGTTTCATTGTTGTTTTAAATGCTCTATTCATTTCGTAATTAATGGAAAAGATAGTTCATAACCAACTGTGGTTTTTAGTTATATAACTGTTAATTGTTCCATTTCAGTTGGAATTGAAAAACTAGAAGTTAGTTATTGAATGTTAAGGTGGTTAATGATCAGATTATTTATCTTTCCTATTTGTTAATTTGTGTTGAAAACTCTTGTAAGGAAAATTAGTTAGTTACTCTTCAGTAGAATCTAGTAGTTAGTTACCTTTCTTAAACTGTAGATTAGCTAGTATGTTACAATTTGAATTTAATTCACTTGACCTTAAATTTGAATATAGGCCACTTCATCCAATACGTCCTCATTCAATTTTATTTGAAATTAGTAGTAACAATTTTATAATTTCGATCCATATTCAATTTTTATATGGAATATAAATATATATGTGTATGTGTGTGTGTGTGTATTTGCACACATTTGTATGCTCTTATATATGTGTATTTGTATATATATGTTTATGTGTACATACATTACTATTTAAATAATAATGGACTTTTATTTTATTCGAACAATAATGTTTAAATGAAGTGGTTTTTCTTATCCTTTAAGCACGCTTTTTTTTTTTAAATACATACATATATATGTTTAACCACGCTATCATTTTCTTTCAAAGTTGAATACACAAGATCAAGATAGGCAATTTGAATATGAAATCATATGTTTAACATTCCACAAGCCTTTTTTTTCAACCACTGGATCAATTCAAATCAAGTAAATAAGTTCTTCTATATGAAATTTCAAATGCAAACATCATGCTATTTATGGTGTGTGCACCTAGATTCCATTGAGCTTACCGTTCGATCCAGCTAAACAATCTTACTTCAATTGTGTTCTCATCCTTCAACCTATTATCATGCTATTATACACACTTACACTTACATAGTTCATTAGTAACATTCAATCATGATAAAGTATAAGATAGTTCAAAAGATCACATAGTCAAAGGACGATTGACTTCTTTCAAACTGTTCAAAAGATATCAAAATTTTCATTCCACATATTGAATTTCCTCAATAATTCAATTTATCATATTATAATTTAAATGAAATAAAAATTGGGTTATGATAGAGAGTATCCCTCAGATTCACTCTCTGACACATAACTCAACAGGGTATACCCCTCAGATTTTTGTTCACCTCTCATTTGTTCTTCTCTATTCCAAAATGGATAGTAACCTTCATATTTATCATTTGATACATATTTGTGGGGGACATAATCCTCTGATTCATTACTTGAGGAAATTATAATCACTTTCAACATAAGGACTCTAGAATCTCTAAATATGAATGTTGGATTGACACTCCCTTCTGAGGGCATATCCCTGGAAAATGACAAGGAATCAGACTTTATTGGTGAAACCAGAGGTAGATAATTAAAATTGGCCTCCTCCTTCATCCTACTCTTTACTTCATTAACATGAGAAAGAGCGTGATTGAAAGTTTTAGTATTGCTTAATCAGACAACATTATCATAGTTTGTACCCTCAATCGTACGAACAATGGCCTCTTTTTCCTCCTTGGCTTTCATGTAGTGCTTGTTACCTAATTTTCACCCTCAGGCCCAATTAGGTAAGGCATCTATGTTGTAGGTGTTCATAAGGGCCAAATGGGATATTTCAGTTGAGGGTTAGTTCATGCATTTGGTAGCATTTCACAGAGAGCTCAGTTGGGAGGCCTGCTTTGTTGGAAACATGCCTCAATTGTCACAGGCTCGAGCTTCCATTAGACCCAAGTCGGTATGACATCTTCACTCTCTGGCCGACTTGCAGCTTTGATACCTTCCATTTTGAACAGGTCGCTGTGACCCAGTCTCTATCTTGCCGAACGCATTCATTATGGAGCCTATTGCTGTGACAAGAGGGGTTTGGTATGACCTCTTATTGCGTGGTTTTCTTTGGCTGATAGGCCATTCAATCATTGTTCGCTGAGACTCATGGCGACAAGCACGGGTCTCAACAAAGGATATTGCCTTCGGCAAAGTTTCTTGTCGAGGGATGAAGGTCACATCGACTGGACACTTCGGGGTAGGTGAAGGAGCTCGCTAAGAAGTCTTAGCGAGAATGGAATGTCTTGGCGACAACAAGAAGGGTTCGACAGGAGTCTTCCCGATAACAGGTGTCTCGCCTAAGGAGGGTTTCCGTCATCGACATAAGATATGCCTTCGGCATATGGTCTCAGCGACAACAAGAGGTCTCGCCGACAATCGTCAGGGTGAAGCGGTGTCAGCAAAGGACGCAAGTATTGGTGGGAGGTCTTGCCAAGTTGGTAATGTCTCCCCGACCAAAAAAAAATGAACTCTCGCCAAAAGTCACCCCGACGGGAAGCGGTTTTCCAAAAGGAAGAAGTCGCCAAGAGTCTCGGCGACTGGCCAGGGCCTCGCCGAGAGTAAGTGATATCGCCCCAATGTTTCGCTGATGACCTGAGGTCTCCCTGACTTGCTCGTAGTCTTGGAAAAGTTGATGCCTTCGCCGTAATGTCTTGGTGAAGACATTTAGTCTTGTCGATTGAATGGGGGGCCTCGATATGATTGCCTTCGATGGGAGTCTTGCCGATACCAGGATGGGCTCGCCAAAAAGTTTTAAAGCTCAACATAAGGTCCTGCCAAAGCAGTGCAGTCTTTCCGAAGGATGAGAAGAGCTCATAAAGAATGCGGGAGTTCGGCATGGGTCTCAGCGAAACAGAAAGAAGCTCGCCGAGAGAAAAGTGACCTCGCCAAGATGTTTCACCGACGGGGTGAACTCTTGCCGATGAAAAGGGTCTCGGCCAAGGAAACAGTTTCGCCACGATGTCTTGGCGAAGGCCAGATGTCTCCTCGACTGAAGAGAAAGTGGCTCATCGCCAAGAGATAGGGAGCCCGGTGAGAGGTCTGGCTGACAGGCCAATGTCTTGCCAATGACAGGAAGCCTCGGTATAACATTCTAAGTCGGAGAAAGGTCTGCCCAACTCGGTGTTGTCTGGCCGATAGATGAAGAGGGCTCGGGGGATATCAATAGAACTCGGCGAAGAAAAAGACCTCGGTGTGAGGTCTGGGCGAAGTCAGAATGTCTTGCCGAAAGTATGAAGAGCTCGGGAGTGGCGTGTGTTCGGGGTGACATCAATCAACTCCTACCGAAGATGAAGGGCCTCGGGGTAACATTTTTCCTTCGGTAAAATGTCTCACTGACACACAGATGTCTTGCCAACTGAAAAGGAGCTCGAGCCCAGAGGAGAAGAGTGAGCTCGGGGTGAATGAAATGGGCTCGCCATGAGGTCCTGCCAACTCGGTAATGTCTTGCTGACATGGATGTGCTTGTCAAGGGCGTGGGGGCTCGATAGAAGGTTTCACCGACTAGCAGAAGGTCTTCCCGACCATGAAATGGGCTCGCCGATAGTATATTGCTTGCGGCATGAGCTCTCACCGACTATTCTATGATATGCCGATAGCTGCTGAGACACATAATTGCATCGGTGAGACACTTCCAGTTTCTCGCCAAGATGCGATTATGACTGAAGGAGTTTTTGACCGCCCACAAAATCCACGTGGAATACACTTGACCAATCGAGGAGAGCTACGTGTGAATCGTTGGTAGCTTGACCAATGTCAAGAGAACCAACAGAATGTGAATCAACGTGTATCTGTTTTGAGCTCGGGGACATTCAATGTAGCTCTTCGGCAGAGGATTCAAGATGGACATGATGCCAGGAAGTGAATGCGGTAGCTACGAAATATCAAAAGAAGAATTTCTCCAGGGGATGACTCTTCGCCGGCATGGACATGCAAAGTGCAGCATTTAATTCAATAAAAAAATCTAAAGGTTGATCTTTCTGAGCCTGATATTTTGTAAGCCCAGAGGAGCCGACACATTTTTGTATTTAAGGCATTCTTGCCTTCTTGAAAAGGAGTTCTGGAGTATGCTCCTCTGAAGTCTGTGACCCTTTTGCAGTCCTCTCTCAGACCAGTAGGATTCTGTAACTCAATTTGGAACATAATATACAAAATCTACCTTGGTTACTATTGATGGTCTGTCATCTTGCCTTCTGATTATTGTGAAGTATTGTGCATTCTTTTTTGATTCATTGAGCTACTTAGTGAAATTTTCTCTTTCCTTATAGCTTTTGTTTCATGTCGTGCCTTTCTTTGTAGAAGTAGTATCATGTAGGTTTCAAACTGTGTTTACTTAATCCTACACATGATCTTCTAGTTTGTGAAAATCTGCCTTTCCTTCTTAAAGGCATGTGCATGTCAAACCTATTTGAATGTGTGCTCTATAGGATCTTGTTGTGCAGTCTCATGGTTGTCACCAATATTCAAGTGTAGCTCGAGTATCTCATTGTTCCTGTCATTTCGGTGCATCACCTTAGGGTTTATTTTTCATTTTTATGCATTTTCTCTCTCCCTTTTCCTTCAAAAAACTAGTAGTTTTAGGTGACACCAAAGGAAGCCGACCTTCTATGGAGGTTCATTTCAACTATAGGTGACCCACAGCCTTGAAATGATCCCATGTTTCACTAGAAAGCTTAGTTCTTACAACTTCGCATAGGGTGCATTTCTAGGTGACAACAGTGCTCATTACTGATTACTGACTTTCTTGCAGTTAACCTGAGACGCACCATCTTGGCACAAGAATTTCCAAACATTAGTCTCATTCAATGTTAGATGAAAGTATGGTGAGCACATAGGTTCTAGTGCTAAACTTGGTAGCTCTAATACCACATGTAACATGCCAATTTTTCATGCAAGTAAAATTCCTAAGTTTTCACTTCCAAGTAAATAAACTATGTTTCATAACCATTTCCAAAAAAAAAAAAAAATTCACATGAGAATAAATAAACATAGATGACATAAAAAATTCCAATATTAATTTCATTTCTAATATCATATTCCACATTTTACAATATTTCCAAAGGTTGTATACAAAATACATACATAGCTCAACCAAGCTTCAAAACAATAGATATAGATGGTCCATGAATCTCCTTTCAAATTTTGGTTGCCAGTTGAGGAGGAGAAGCATCACTTAAGCACTTTTCTACCAACCATAGACTCAAATGCGATCCCCTGCACATCTATCATCTGATAGATGGCCCTACCATTCGACAAAGAGATCGGTGGAGTAATCTCCTAACAACAATCTGATCTAGGAGGATCTAGAAGACCTTAAAATTTCACAATCTCAGAATCTGACGAAACCAACATCGTAGGATAGAGCTTGCTAACATGATCTTGATGCAGATTGAATCACATCAAAAAGAGGTCGTATGTGAAAGTTATGCTCGTTCAAAGTTTGACAAGACTAGGGTTTCTAGATGCAGACTCAAGGCAAAAAATTGATCATCTCAAAATCAAACAAAAGCATCACCAAGTTGAAGATCTTGTCAAGATGATTCTGACGCCACTTGAATCACGTCAATCAGAGTCCATATAGGAAAGTTATGGTCGGTCAAAGTTGTGCATAATAAGGTTAACCAGGTTGACTAGGTACAACTGTTGACATCAACATGACATCAACATGCTAACGTGGTAGACACAGTGGTAGTGATGGTGTGGTATCTATATAAATGACATGACATCCTCAAAACTTGGCACATGGCATTCATATAGGTGATGTGGCATGACATGTGGTAGTTGACTTAGCGGTGGCGTGGACCTATGGTGCTATGACATGTGGCAATGGCTAGTGAATCAAGTAGTGCCATGTGGACCAATGAAATGGTGTCATATGGCACCCCTATGGCACTCTCTTTAGTTTCATAATATTTGAACCAAAAATATGGTTAGGGGATTCAAAACCCCAACTTGTCTCCCTCTATTTTCATGCGCTACCACTAGGGCAAGCACCATCCTCAAAGATAGACATGGAATCGGTTTTATTTAAACCTTAAACAAAGTGCATTCGAAGTAAAGGGAAGGCTGGTAGTTGGAACCGCTGACCTCCGCCATATTGACAAACACTCTTGATTGCTATGGTAAGTTGATTCTTTGGGAAGACAATGGGGGACAACATTTATATAGAAACAAATGTGTGTGGAGACCCTTAAAAAAAGGGCTCGGGCTTATCCCGAGCCCCTTGATATTGGTTGTTAAAAACAAAACCTAAGAGCCCAATATTTTTTTAAAGGATTTTTATTTGTTTTAAAGATATTAAACCATGGGTTTAAAGATTAATAGGGCTTAATTTAGGAAATATTTAAAAGATATAAGGGCTCAATTTAGGGGTTTTTAAATAGGCTAAGTGTTAAAATTGGAGATATAGAAAATATTTGCAAATATTATTGTTGTAACCCCATATAGTATGTGAAATTGTATAAAAGGGGGACTTTTGCTCTTGTGGAGGAATCAATTTAATTTGGAGGAGGAATTAGAATTTTCTTAGGAGGAATCTTGGAGTTTTGGAGATTAATGCAAGCACGAAGGCATTGTGAATTGTATTTCCTTTCAGTGTAATTGGGTTTTTGAAGGCAATTGAAGCCTAACCCTTGAATGCAAGAGAAGGAGAGTACGAAAGTGTCTTTTCAGTGTTGAGAGATATTGTGAGAGAAATTGCAATGCAGGTTTAAAGCTTCGATAATGTACAAAAGCAATTAAAGCTTGGCGTCATTAATAAAGTGGTCCTACATTAAGAAGCGAACCCAAAGACGTAGCCTAGACATATGGGTGAACTCCATCAACACATTATTTATCGTCTCTCTATTCTCTCTTCTTCTTTTCAACTTTAATTCCTTCTTTGAATTTTAATTACAAAATTTATGCAATTAGTTAATGTTATTAGGTTGCGTAAGGGATTAAGTGAACTCAATTTTGTAATTTCAATGGTTAAATAAACATAACCATGCAATTTTGCATTACGATCGGGAAAATTTGTGATTGGGGTTAAGTGCAAGTATTTTGTAAACCTTTCAATCCCAGATCAAGTTTGTTATCAGAGAAGTTTAATGGGAAATTGCAAGTGGTGGATGTTAACTAGGTTGAAATTAAAACGAGGAGAAGGTGCACTTGAAGAGATTAATCCAAAGATTGGATCGTAGGGAGTTACTCGAAGACAAACCATGGAACAACTAGAAGAAGGAAAATATCTTAGTCCTAAAATATTTGAGAATGAAGAACAATTTTGCAAGCATTTCTAGACATGAAGATGATGGTGGAAGAGTTGTACAAGAACAAAAAGAAGCAGAAGGAGAAAGTTGAATCCTCTTCAAAAGATGACAAAGGTAAAGGAGTAGGAGGTGGTGGTGACCCTCCTGAACCTCCGTCTCCATCTTATTCATCTTCTTCATCTTCTTTGTCTACTTATTCTTCAAAGAAGAAGCAACCTATGCAACCTAAATCTAATACACCTTTGTTAAAGCTTGATGTTAATTTTGAATTTCCAACTTATAATGGAGAACTACATGCAGAGAAAATTGATATTTGGATAAAGAAAATTGAATTTTATTGTAGGATTTAGAAGTTTACTGATAATACCTCAAAAATCCAATTAGCCACTCTTTTCCTAGGAGGCACAACCTTAATCTAGTGGGAGAGAAAAACTCAAGAAGATCTTAGTCGATATGGTAAAATTATTTCTTCTTGGTTTGAGTTTATAGTTGCACTTAAGAAATAGTTTTATCCATTAAGTCACATGCAACAAGCAGTAATGAATTGGAAATCATTAAGGCAAGAGAAACGACAAAGTGTACAGGAGTATACCCTTGAATTTAGGAAAAGATATTTAATTTTGGGCATTCCATTATATACACAAGAAACTTTGTGAAGTATATAGGTGGATTACGTGAAAATTTGAGGCATACAATATGTATGTTCAATCCAAATAACCTTGAAAAAGTTAGTGTGCAAGCCATTCATCTTGAAATAGGTACAAAGAATAGCCATGATAGTTTCTTAATGGAATTCAATAAGCAGGAAGGAAGCAAGAAAGGGAATAAGGAAATGCAATAGACAACTTTCGTGAAGAAAGAGGAGGAAAAGCCTAATTGCTCACACTATAAAAAGAAAGGGCATGAAGATGCAAAATGTTGGAAATTACATCCTGATTAGAAACCAAAGAGGTTTAAGGATCAAAAGGGTAAGCAAAAGATCGCAGCTATTGTGCAGGACCTCGGATCAGGTTCCAATGATGAAACCAAGATAACGGTTGTGGGTCTAAAAGGTATTGTTCATGTTGCTAGTACTAGTTCCCATGCTTCTTCTATAAAGTATAATGAAGTCCTTGTTAAAAACAAAAGGAATGAATCATTTCATATAAGGACTATTGCAAAACAAAGTAAAATTGATACACTCATAGATAGTGGATCACAAGTGAACTTAATCTCTAAACAAGTTGTTAAGCAATTGGGATTAAAAACAACACCTCATCCAAAACCATATCCATTGGGTTGGGTGCATGATAATGCTTGGTTACATGTGTTGAGACAATGTAAACTCTAATTTACAATCATATCCAAATTTGTAGATGAGGTAGAGTTAGATGTAATTCCACTTAACATATGTGGGATGGTTTTAGGTAGTCCTTATTTGTATGACAAAAAGGCCATTTTCTATAGGGAACATAATAGGTATCATTTGTTTAAAGATGGAATTGAATTCATTGTGAAAGCTCATTGCATGAAGAATGATAGATCTGTTGTAAACATAGGGCAATTGAAGATGATTGTGAATGCAAGCAATATTAACCCTCATGTCTGTAATAGCTAGCGATATTAAGCATGAAGATGAATTAATTTCTAATCATGATAAGGTGTCATAGATAACATAGTGTGATGAACAATTGCGAGCAAGTTTAAGCCTTCAACCAAAGGTGGTAAAAGAGGATTTGAATGATTCATTTTCTGATAATGTTCCTATTCAAGAGATCCAACATGATGGTAGTTTTTCTTTCACATTAGTTTATTCAGTATTGTTGCTTGCTATTCTACTAGTTAGTTCTATGTGGATGGTGGATGCGGAAATGAATATTGATGAGTATACAATTGATTATATCAACAATGCTATCTCATTTTTCATCTTGTTTGTGATGGGTTAGATGATCAGAATTCCAACAGGGTGGACATATGATTTTGGGCAAGTGAGGCAACAATTCCCTCACTTAAATTCCATATAAAAAATAGAATTTTAGTGGTCCAAAAGCTTCTCAATTGGGAGGAATGTTCCACGAGGATCTAGAAGACCTAAAAATTTCATAGTCTCAAAATCCAACAAAACCATCATCATTGGATAGAGCTCATTGACACAATCCTGACGCAACTTGAATTGCATCAAAAGGAGGTCGTATGCAAAATTTATGCTTTGTCAAAGTTCAACAAGACCAGGGTTTCTAGATGTAGACTCAAGGCCAAAAAATTGATCATCTCCAAATTAGAAAAAATAGCACCAATTCGAAGATCTTGTCAAGACAATTTTGATGCCGCTTGAATCGCGTCAATCGAAGTCCATACGAGAATGTTATGGCCAGTCAAAGTTGTGCAGAATAAGGTTGACCAGGTTGACTTGGAACAACTGTTGATGTCAACATGACATCAACATGCTGGCATGGTAGGCACAGTGATAGTGATGATGTGGCATCTGTACAGATGACATGGCATCCTTAGAACTTGACATGTGGCATTTGTACAGGTGACGTGGCATGACATGTGGCAGCTGACTTGGCGATGATACAGACCTATGACACTTTGGCATGTGTTAATGATTGGAAAATCAAGTAGTTCCATGTGGACCAATGAAATGATGCCATGTGGCACCCCTATGACACTCTCTCTGGTTTCATAGTATTTGAACCAAAAAGATGGTTGGAGGATTCAAACCCCCAACCTATCTCCCTTTATTTTCACACACTACCACTAGACTAAGCACCATCCTCAGAGATAAATATGGCATTGGTTTTATTTAAACCTTGAACAAAGTGCATTCGAAGTAAAGGGAAGGTCGGCGGTTGGAACCGTCGACCTCTACCATATCGACAAACACTCTCAACCGCTATGGTTTAAGAAAATTCTTCAGGAGACAATGGGGGACAACATTTATATAGAAACAAATTTGTGTGGAGACCCTTAAAAAAATGGCTCGGGCTTATCCCGAGCCCCTTGGTATTTGTGGTTAAAAACAAAACCTAGGAGCCTGATGATTTTTTAAAGGATTTTTATTTGTTTTAAAGATATTAAACCATGGGTTTGAAGATTAAGAGGGATTAATTTAGGAAATATTTAAAAGATATAAGGGCTCAATTTAGGGGTTTTTAAATAGGCTAAGGGTTAAAATTGTAGATATAGAAAATATTTGCAAATATTATTGTTGTAACCCCTATATAGTATGTGAAATTATATAAAAGGGGGAATTTTTTCTCTTGTGGAGGAATCAATTTAATTTGGAGGAGGAATTAGAATTATTGGGTTTTTGAAGGGAATTGAAGCCTAACCCTTGAATGCAAGAGAAGGAGAGTACAAAAGTTTCTTTAGGTGTTGAGAGAGATTGTGAAAAAGATTGTAATGCAGGTCTGAAGCTTGGATGATGTATAAAGGAAATTAAAGCTTGTCGTCATTAATAAAGCGATCCTACATTGAGAAGCGAACTCGGAGGCGTAGCTCGAACATATGGGTGAAATCCGTTAGCAAATTCTTTATTGTCTCTCTATTCTCTCTTGTTATTTTTAGCTTTAATTCCTTCATTGAATTTTAATTACGATATTTAAGTAGGTTGTGTAAGGGATTAAGTGAACTCAATTATGCAATTTCAATGGTTAAATAAACATAACCACACAATTCTATTTTACGATCAGGAAAATATGCGATTGGGGTTAAGTGCAAGTATTTTGTAAACCTTTTAATCCCATATCACAACCACTCTAAGCTTAGTGTTGTTCCCTACATAACTAGAACCTAATCATATGGTAGCTACACCTACGAGTATGAAAAGCCTGATCTAGAATGCACAAAGGAACATGGTGAATTGATAGTAGAGCCAAAGATGATCACACTACTTTGGCCAAAGTATTCTCACTCAGTATCTCGAGTGACAATCATCCTACTCACGTACACTACTCAAGCTCGATTTGACTTTAGGCCATTATAAAATATGCATAGGTAATTTCCTTCATTAGGTATTCATTAACGTTAGAAATAACCTATTCCCTTTTCCCAAAACACAATGGTACTTCTACTAATAAAGCATAAGCATAAGTTACCCCCTTCAATGGATAATCTAATCCTAGGTATAACATATGAGCTTTCAAGCATAAGTTACCCCCTTCAACGGATATTCTATCCCAGGTTTAACATATGAGCTTTCTAAGTCTACAAATTAATTTTGCATAATATAATTCAACAAGCTATTCCCACTTCATCAATCCTAGTATGTAATACTAAAGACGACATTCAATTTATCCTTAATATGGAGTAAGTACAAGCACTTATAAGAAAATCATAACAATAATTCTTTTCCTTTCCTACAAGCAAAATAAACTATTTCTCTATTTTATGCAACCTATTGCAATTTCTACTTAAAACACACAAGGCAATCAATCTTTCACAATAAAGACAAATCATGAAGAGATTAGAATCTCATGCCTAATATACACTTATTCCAATTGACCACTGGATCCCAAGCTTAGCATCCTCTTAGAACCAACTTAACAACAAATTCTCTCAATTCCTCTCACTAAATTCCTCACAATAACTCACAACAATATAGAAAACTCTCTCAATGAAATGTACAATATAATGGAGCAGCACAGTGATGCAAAGAAGAATTGTATGCAAATGAGGTGAGATTGCCTCATATTTATAGCCAAAAACCAACTTCTATAGCCTATATTCAAGGGTCAAGCAATGACACTTCTCAATATTGTACTATCGACTCAACTACACAAAGAAAAGACCTGACAAACTGGACTATCACATTACTCACCAAAACTATACAACAGATCGACTATATGCTTGCCACAATAGTTTGACCATTTCATAATGCACATGTTGATTATAGTGAATTGACTTCCAATATTATTAGACTTTTTAAAGGATCCATAGAATTCATATTCTGGCTCTAAGTATTCACACATTTCCTATTCTCAAGCCCACAGTTTAAACTAAGGAATCAGTCAATAATTAACTGGCTACACATTGCACAATTGACTTGGTCAAGACAAGGCAATTGACACCTCTACAATGGTTTGACCTCTTTTTCCCAACACTCATTAATGCTTTGACTTACCACGCTACATTTTATTGTTGAGTTTATTAAACTTCACTTGGCATATTTACTTTGTATTTTCCATTGCCTTTATCATTAAATGATAATGCGGCTTAATATTTAGCAATGAGTTGTTTATATTTAGCACCATATTCATACTTAATTGACCAAGACATTTATACTTTAAATTAACCTTTATCATAGATCGACCGTTATCATATTACATATATATATATATATATATGTATGCATGTATGTGTGTGTGTGTGTATGTATGTATGTATGTATATATATCAATAACTAAATAACATCCAATGCTATTTATATATATAATATATATTCAAATATATATATATATATATTTATTTATGTATATATATTCACTGACAAATAAGTTGTCTATACATTTCATTTGATATTCGAATGAATAAGATCAAGTTAACATTGCATATATATATATCTATATACATGTATACGTACGTATACATTTATTGACATACTCGTATGGACATTCCCATTTGTCAACACATACATGTATATCAACATATGTATATATCTCACATATATATACATTCAATTACACAATCAAACACATAAGCAATCACTATCTTATCGATAATTATATATATACATGTGATATAAGCAAATGTCTTCTTTCGATTTGGAGCACTCATTTTGGGTGAGATTGATCTTGAGCAATATATTTTGAAAGAACTACAATGTAAAAGTTTAGGGTTTCAACCTTGATAGATTATTAGTTTTTTGTCCATTTTTGAAAGGATTTGGTCATTGTATGGTCTCTAGATGCCAAGAAAGATTATAGACCATCTAGTAACACCATAGTCTAGTTTGCTGAGAGATTCTAGACCTATAGAATTGAAGAAGACTAGTATTTTAATGGTATTTTGTGTTGTAAAATGTTTCTATGGCACTATGTATGTATTTATGAGGGTTTTTAGATAAATATAGGGATTTTCCCTTGCCACACTTGCTGACATGAATGCAATGTTGAGTTAGATGACTGTGACAACATTATGAAAACATTGTAAAGCTTGTAATGATCTTTCTTACTTTATCTATGAAAATATGCAGTCGTGTTTGGATTATCAAGTATGCTCTGTAGCAAGATTTCACATTCATTGGTCCATGTTAATGCATAAATGAATGCTCTTATTTTCTTATTTGTTCCCTTCTCAATGTTGTGTCTCTATTGACCAATAAACAGGCTTTGATTTGGGACCACACTCCAATCTCACACCATCAAATCAAAACATTTTAATCAATAGTTTAGTTTAGCTGGTTCTTCTTGTGCACCCATGATTATCGTTATAATGAGAATCATTCTCAAGTGAATATTTAATAGATATATTTTATGTGGGTCATGCTTGCACAATCATATCAACTATATAGGGGTTGTATGCAACTAGTTATTCTTATCCTAGTGATAATATTTGGAGTTAAACTTACATTTGGGTTTGGTTGTCCTTTTTGTTTGATTTCATTGCATATTAAAACATATCCCTAGGAACACCCTCTTGAGTCTAAGTTGAGCTCGAGTGTAGGAGAGATAACCCACTCTTGTAGAGTTGACCTTAAACCTTCCATTGTTTTGTTGATGAACCGTTTTCACCCACATGTTGACAACCCTGGCCTTGTGAGTGAGAGTTGTTTCTAAGGAGTGGAGCAATGTTTTTGAATACTAACACTTTGAAGGGATGCAAAATACCTAAGTAATTAGGTGTTGTGTTTGGGTGAATGTTTGCAACTAGGAAGGTGCAACAATAAAGTTTCTTAGATCTGAAGTGCCTACTATACTATGATTGTGTGCAGTTGTTATGTTTTTAGTTATAGATGTTATTTCTAGATGCTTATGAGTGTAATTTTTCTCTTCTCATGTTGATTCCCTTATTTACTTATTTATCAAGTATAATTTATCTATTTATAATGTTTGAATATGTAATAAAATTTGCATATAGGATGAAAAGGAAAAGTAAGAATCAAAACTGAAAAAAAAAAAATTAGAAATAAAAAGAAATATTCAAATATACAAACTGCAAACTTTGAATAATTAATTTGCCAAATAATCATATAACTATATTTGATTATAAAAATATTATGAATTTGTTTGTTATAGATAGCTAATCCACATATTTTGAAGGAGTAGAAGGAAGAAAAGTGCAATAGAACTACAACATCCCCGACTTAAAAATCCCTGTAAAATAGATGTGCACAAGATAATAAATAGCTGGAAGTTGAACAGCTTAAAATGAGTATATTCTCTAAAAAGAACAAAAATAATGCCAGCAGAATCTAATAAAGCAAATGCAGTCTCAGGGCTTAGGACGACGCACAGGGTTTTAGCCAAAACGAGGGTTTTGCCTGCGGAAAACACTGAACTCCATTTTCAGAACCCATGATAGATTGAATTACGACCAACATTATGAAGAATTTGAAGGTATTTAAGGAGTTTATAGCTAATGTGAAGCTGCAAGCCCAGAACGAAGAGCTCTTGATTTCAGCTTTAGATGTTGAGAACAATCGCATTTTTTTTGCTTCTTCAGCGAACATTATCTATGGAATAAACCTCTCTGCAGCGCATGTAAGATTTTTAGTAATTTCAAGTCCATAATTTAGTTCTTTAAGAGGAGTGAGAACCGCGTCTTTTTGGAATGTTAGGGTTACTGCAAGCCGTTTTAAAATTTATGTCTCTGTGAAACAAAGTAAAATTATGCGAGCAGAAATTTAGGAGAAATTAACAGGTTAATTTTAATCATTATTGGCATTTCAGAATTGCAGATATTAGGGATTTATTTTCAGAATGCAGAGCACCGTGTTTCTTCAACTGCGAGCTAGTATTCTATTTAAGAATATTTTTTTTTGTGCTGAAAAAGAAAAAAATGTTAAGAAATTATACATAAGAACAAATTCATTGTAGGAATTTATTAAGTGACTAGAGTTTAATATTAGTTTTTGGGTGCAACATATTCACAAGATTTGATCCCGAGTCTTGTTGTAGTAAACACCATTTATTTACGACTCGGCCATAAACCTGCTGAAAATTCAAAATTCTTGTTAAGGTTTGATTTTTCTGGAATATTGTGAGCTCCTTTTTTATTCATTTTTGTGAGTGCTGATTTTCTGGAATGTTTTGAGCTCTTTTCTAAATTCATTTTAAAAATAAGTAAATAGAAAGCATGTTTTTTGTCTGTGGGATGAGGTAGCTGAATGACATTTCCACAGAGAGAAGTAAACCTGGGTCACTCCTAGAACCCAAAAACCCCTTTACTGTTAACACTGTGACATGGACATGAATCTTCGATGCCAATAAGACAATCTCACAAAGCACTTTTAAGTAAATATTAATACAATTGTCCTTTATCCTCAAAAAAAAATGAATGGAATGCCCTCTTGTCTGTGTTCCTCTTTCAATTTTAATGTGATTGAGCAATTGATCTGTAACCAGGACAGATATTCCATGTTTTTTTTATTAACACGAATCTGATTCATTCGTTATGTTGTTTTTCACCAGTTCTAAGCTAAAATAGATGAAACATGGAAGACTAAAAACGAGAGATATAGACATTTGTGTTATCCAAAACCATTGTGTTTTAGTTGTTAGAAACTTGTAGCATCTTGGCCTAAACAAGTTATTTGAAAAACAACAAAAACAAGCACAAGACAACTCAAGAGATTGACCTTGGAGAAACCCAATGTGGGGAAAAGACCTCTACAGAAAGAATTCACTATAAGAATCAGCTTGTTCAAGCTCTCTTCCTTCAAGGACCTTCCAAGAATGCCTCTCTACCAGCATTCTCACTTGCACATAGTTTCATGAATTCCAATTATTAAATGCAATCACACTTTGTCAAGGAACATGGCAATGCATTGACACCTTTAATTGCCAATAACCCTAAGACTTAGCATGATTGAAATGCAACTATCTCAAGAGAATCCTACCTCTAACATTCCTTCCCTCCTTAAGGAATAACTTTTTAATGGATTTCATGCAGTCACTCTCTCAAGGAACATGGCAACTGACTTCTATATTAATTGCCACTAACCTTAAAGAGTTAGCATGATTGAAATGCAGTTCTCACTGTGAACTTTCTGTCTTCTACTTTTTTCCTTTCCGTGCAAAGAAGAAAGATGTTCCTAGAAGGAAGAAGTTTCAAAGAAGAAAGAAGTTTGTAGTACATAACCCGATAGGTTTATTTATACAAGAAGATTAGTACATGATTCAACTAAGAAGGAAAGTAATGCCTTTGCCCTAGTCTTCTCTTTCACTTGCTGCTCTTCATCTCAAGTTTGCAGATGTCAAAATGAGAATGTTTTTTTTCTTTTTGGTTGTTTTGATAAGTGAAAAAACTTGAAAAAATGGAAAACAAATGTAAAATGAAGTACTTACCTCTAATGGAGTAGGTTTGATGCCCTAGTCTCCTCTTTCACTTGCTGCTCTTCATCTCAAGTTTGCAGATGTCAAAATGAGAATGTTTTTTTTCTTTTTGGTTGTTTTGATAAGTGAAATAGGTTTAGGTTTTGTTTAAAGGGAGGGGTGGCGAGTGGGGGTGGGGTGGCGAGAGGAAGGGGGTGGCGGGGTCCTTTTGGGCCGGCCCATCCCTTTTTTATATTTAAAAATGTGTAGTTTTTTTTAAGAAATGAAGTGAAATGTTGCTGGGCCATAGGGGATGGGTGGGTGTCCCCAGGACAGTTAGCCATCCCCTGCTGTCCCCTGCCTTTTATGGGACATTTCAGGGACGTCCCCCTTTTTTTGCACTGATCGGGGACATTTCCAAGGTGTCCCTGAGTCCCCGAAACGTTTCAGGTATGGGGGCGGGGGTACCAAGGTAGGGGACATGTCCCCGGAGAGCACTGGATATTTCCCTTTAAATGTTTACTGATTAGATAGATAAAGTTACTAGATCATACTTTACAGAACTGTGACTTCTTACCTTTTTCTTAGCTGCATTCAGGATATCATTGTAATCTCCTCCTAACGTCCAAAAATTGTCATGAAGATTGATTCTGAGCTCCAAGCTCTGCCAGCATTTGTTTTGTTTCTCTACCTCCGGTGAGGCATACACATTGGATATTTCCCTTTAAATGCATATTGATTAGATAATAAAATTACTAGATCAACATACTAATGTATGCTTTGAAGATTCAAGGGTTCCACATAACATTTAATCCTCTTCCGTGCCTATTGCATCTACTATCTCCCACTCCTTTTCCAAATAGAATTTGTTTTAAGTTGGAAGTGCCGATTTCTAGTCACTTGAAGTAGTAGAATACCATGCTTACGAGCCTTCTCAAGAATTGGGAATTGTTAGTGGTGGTAAGCATTTGACATTCCATCTTAGGGTTTTAATGATTCCTTGGTGGAAGGCTTTGAATCCCTTCACACTAGAACCCTTTTACCCAATATCAGATTTCAATTTACTTCTGCTATTTCTTCTCCAAGTCTGCTTATGTTTGAACTGATTTTTGATTTGGTTGGGCTTCCTCCTTATTCCTGGTGTTCCTTGTCTGGTAAATATTTAACTACTGAATTTTTCTGTATCTTGATTATAGTTCTTTGGCTTCTTCTAAGTGTAACGGCTGTTTTTAATTATCTGTTGAACCCTCATCACCACCTCTAATCAAACAAGAATCTTTTTTCTAGAGCATCTGCTTTTGTTGGTTCACTAATATTTCTTCAGACGTTGTTTTCCTTAAGCATATCGGGCAGGTCTTCCACACAATCATTGTTAACCATGATGGGCAGGTCTTCCGCACAATCATCCTATCCTTCTGCTATCTCATGCTGTTGAATCTTCCCTAATAAAACTTCTTTATTTTCTGTCCTTATTCCTAAGGTGGAGGATCTTCTACTTCCCTGATTCAGATTCCACATCATCTTCATTGAATCTATCATAGTTCCACCTTTTGAGGTTTGCCTGCTGTTCCTTTATTATGGATTTTGGCAGGCCATGTTTGGATTGTTTTTGGAGCCCACTTTTCCTTTGAATTTATTTTACCATGTTTTCTTCTGTAGTGGTTTTAGTGGCCCCCAGATATCTGTGCAGTTTGTCTTTACAGGCACTATTTTGCAACACCAAAATGAAAAAGTTATTTTTCCTGCTTCTGTGTTCCTTCTGATGAGATAATGCAGAATGGATTCCTGGATAGGTTTTGACTCTTTGAGAGTTCTATGTATTTGGACATTTGCTTGATAAGAACTGCTTGTAAAATTCAGACCAAGCCTACATATTTCATTCCCCAAACACTCAAGAATCTCTTCCCCACAGAATTCTGGTGGAATCTCATAAACCTTGACCCATACTGGGACCTCAAGTATCAATTATTTTTCTAGATTCAAGTGGGATGCCCATGATCAAATGTAGATACCAGCATTCTGATAAAACCATAGCCTCCCCAAAAGATCAAATTTCTATCTTTGGCATTGTGAAAAGTGGCCAGGGAAAAGCCCTTATCCAGGAATCTAATTTCTATCCTTAAACATTTTCTCCACTTGGCTTCCATCCATTTCTTCAAATCCTCTATATCAGGTTGTGTTCCTGTGAATTTGCAAATTAAGCTCTTTTAGAAGATTGCACCTCAGTTTCCAAATCGACATGCATTACTATAACTATGTCTTCCTTCGCAGCATGTGATATCTCCAATCTGAATATTTTTTTGTTGATTCTTCTGCCGTTGTGAGCCAATCTTTTCCAAAGAGTTGAGCAACTGTTCCTGTTTTCTCTCCCTTCGATTTTCTTCTCAATCCGTGCTTCCCTCAGATCTACATTCTCCCTGATTCTTCTTTCTTCCACTAATGTTTCCTGTTTCATCCATTGATTTTGATATCCTAATCCCTCTTCTGCTGTTGCCATCACTAATGCCACTTCTTCCCAAGAGCAAAGTTTTATTTATATGATATATGCTCTAATTATTTTTAAAAAAATTCCAGGCTTTTGGGTAGCTATAATGACAGAATATTTAAGATCTCCTGCCATTTGGGGAACCTCCATCTGGATTTATTACATACAATTAAAATAATAATATAGACCAGTTAGGTTTAAATTAAGATTACATATACCCCACAAAAAATTTTGTCCTCACCCACTTGCTTATCCATCCAATGTCTTAATGTGGTGATCAAATCAAGAAATGGATAGCTTTAAGGTGGCAATCATTTGCCATGCCAATGTACTGATTTGTGCATGCCTGTGCATTGTTGTGTTGGACCAGTTTATGTAACCTAATATTTCATTAACTGACTTCTTTTTCATTATTTTACAAATATTAACGTTTGTGCATTAGCAGGAAACACAATGGACAATAAACTTATGCTTACCATCACAAGGGGCTTCAGGCTTGGAAACGGAAGACCAGATCACTGGAATGGATTATCGAATAGAGCAAGAGGCATTGATAGTTGGGACTTCAGCTGGAGATCTTTTGTTGGTCAATCCTACTTCCAGGACTGTGGAGGTGGTTGGCAGGATAGAGGGTGGAGTAGAGACCATGGCTTCCAGCCCAGATGGAGCACTTCTTGCTGTGGCAACTGGTTTTGGGCAGCTATTATTAATGACTCAGGATTGGGAAGTACTGTATGAAGTGACATATGACCTGGACCATAACTTGGAGGTATGCAATAATGTCATGAAATTGCTTCAATATGCTAAATATGTCTCTTTGATTTGAAAATCCTTTTTTGAGAAGAACTAAGTGGTTGAAATTTTGGAAAGCATCTTAATGCTTGGAACTTGTACTGCTAATGTTTTTTGTCAGACTGTGATGTCAGAGATCACAGAAGATGGATTCAGTGGTTCCTCCAGATGCTTAAACAAACTGAGAATTTCCTGGCGAGGTGATGGTAAATATTTTGCTACTTTGGGAGGACCAAGAATCTCAGAAGGTTTGCAGCGACTCAGAATTTGGGAAAGAGAGTCTGGGACATTGCATTCCTGTTCGGAACCTAAGATTTTCATGGGTGCAGCTATGGATTGGATGCCCAGTGGTGCAAAAGTAGCAGCTGCATGTAACAGAAGCAAACATGAAAAAATTCCTTCTGTAGTTTTCTTTGAGAAAAATGGACTTGAGAGAAGCTCATTTGATTTATATGGGCTAATAGAAGCCAAAATTGAGATGTTGGCATGGAATTGCAACTCAGAACTGCTGGCTGCATTGGTGAGATATGAAGAGTGGTCTAGCATTCAAGTTTGGAGTTTCAGTAATTATCACTGGTATCTGAAGCAAGAGTGGAGGTACATGGGAAAGAACAAGTTAAAGTTTATCTGGGATCCTGAAAGACCCATGCAGTTTATTTATTGGACTTCCTGTGGATCAGTCCGCCATTTACATCTCTGCTGGGACAGTGCTGTCTGTGATGACTCTACAGCCTTGGTGATTGATGGCATGAATGTGCTTGTCACACCTCTATCTTTATCTGTTGTGCCTCCTCCCATGTCTCTCTTCAAGCTCAAGTTTCAGTCTTCTGTTCAGAGTGTTGCTCTTACTTCTAGAGGTTCAGAGGCTCATTTAGCTGTGGGACTATCAGATGGCAATTTGAGTGTTGTGAAGTTTCCAGAAATGAGTATTTGGCATGAATTGGAAGATGTTGTATACAATACTGCAATTATTGATAAGAACAGTCTTCACATAGAATTTGGCAACCTGAGACATATGACATGGATAGATTCCTATGTTCTTCTAGGTGTATTGCATTCTAACCATGATCAGGTTTGTCTATATTCAAATTACACATCTGATAACTGGAGACAGTTTCCTCCAATGAATGATATAAATAATGAAGTGAGTATACTTGTGGAAATTGAGCTTGTTTGTGACAAGGTGGAGGATGCAGAGTTAAAAAAGCATTTGTCATCCAGTGGCTGGGTTGTCAAATCATATGTGCATACAGTTATGGAAAGTCCAATAGTAGCCATTGCTGCAAATCATATGAAGAAATCTACAGCATTTGTTCAACTTAGAAATGGTTCTGTTGTTTTATACACATCGAAAGAGGGAATAAATATGCCATCGACAGAGTTGTACAAAGAGAGACCAATTAGCTTAAAGGGATTTTTGTCTTTTTGCCCATGGATGCATGCTATTTCTGTTTATGATCGAGGGAATGTGAAGGTTTTGTTATTTGGACTTAATGAAGATGGCAAATTACAGTTGAATGATCGGATACTCTGTAGTGACTGCACTAGTTTTGCATTTTATGCAAGTGCTGCAGGCAAGGCACACCAAGTGGTTACTCATCTTGTCTATATGACAAGAAAGGACCTGCTCTTTGTTGTAAGTTTTGATGAAATATTACATGGAGATGGATCTCATGAATCCATTGTAAATGTAGAGTCAAAAAGAAATTTTCAAAACAGACTTCAAGGTGGGATGAACAATATCAAGGAAGAAACCTCCGATGGGATCAAGGTATGGGAAAGAGGTGCAAAGTTGATTGGTATCATAAACGGAGATGAAGCTGCAGTAATCTTTCAAACAGTTCGTGGGAATTTGGAAAGCATTTATCCCCGAAAATTAGTTCTAATAGCCATTGCTGGTGCACTGGTTGAAGGGCGTTTCAAAGATGCAGTTTCTTTGGTCAGGCAACATAGGATAAATTACAATGTAATAGTTGATTACTGTGGTTGGAAAACTTTTGTTGAAGCTGCCTCTGAATTTGTTCAGCAAGTAGACAATTTAAGTCATATGACAGAATTTGTGTGTGCTTTAAAGGATGAAAACATTATGAAGACACTATACAAAAATGTTTTATTGCCATTTTCCCAAAATGACAAGTTAGATTTTGGCACACAGATTCTCATGCCAAATACAAATTCATCTTTTGAATGTAATAATCAAATTATAAAGAGAGTTGCACCATCAGATGAAAATTTGGAGACAATGAATAAGGTACCAGCTGTTCTGGAGGCTGTAAGAAAAGCCCTTGAAGAACAGGTTCTGAAAAGCCCTGCAAGGGAATTGTGCATATTGACTACATTGGCTTGCAATAAACCTCCAAAGCTGGAAGAAGCTTTAAGAAGAATTAAAAAGTTGCGGGAAGTTGAAATTGCAACTAAAATGAATGATGGAGGCAGTGCATCTGATAAATCAAATCCAAGTTCAGAAGAAGCTCTGAAGCATCTTCTTTGGTTGTCAGATCCTGAATCTGTCTTTGAAGCGGCATTGGGACTATATGATTTGCATCTTGCTGCCATTGTTGCCCTGAACTCACAGCGTGATCCTAAGGAATTTCTTCCTTTTTTACAGGAACTTGAACAGATGTCACCTTTGATTATGTGTTATACTATAGATTGCAAACTGCATAGGAATGAGAGTGCCTTGAAGAATATTGCTGCAGCAGGAGATGCATATTTTGGTGAGTGCTTACAGCTCATTAAGAGCAATCCAAAAATTTTTCCCCTTGGAGTTAATATGTTTAAAGATAGTGGAAAGAAATCAGTAATTCTGGAAGCTTGGGGGGATCATTTAGTCAATGAAAAAAAATATGAAGAAGCTGCTATGGCATACTGCAGCTCTTGTTCTTTTCAAAAAGCTTTAGGGGCCTTTCGTACAGGTGGTCTGTGGAAAGAAGCACTAACAATGGGAGGTATGTTAAAACTTACAACTGATGAGATTTATAATTTAGCCAGTGACCTTTGTGAAGAGCTTCAAGCTCTAGGAAAGCCAGCAGATGCTGCAAAAATTGCATTAGATTACTGCAAAGACATTCAAAGTGCTATTAATTTGCTTGTAACTGCTCGAGAATGGACAGAGGCTTTAAGGATTGGATTTTTACATGGCACAGGAGAATTGATAGAATCTAAAGTAAAAAGTGCAGCTATTGAGTGTGCAAATGCACTCATATTAGAATATGAAGAAGGTGTAGAGAAGGTAGGAAAATATTTAGCACGTTATTTGGCTGTCCGCCAGCGACGTTTGCTTCTTGCAGCCAAGCTGCAGATGGAGGGCAACACAAAGGAAGATTTAGATGATGATACAGCTTCAGAAACCAGCAGTAACTTTAGTGGAATGAGTGCTTACACCTTTGGGTATGATGTTTGTGCATTGCATTTTCTGTCATAGTTAGTCTTTATATTATTTGTTGCTGCAAATTTAAATATAAGTTTTAGTCAATTGAAAGCACTATTAAAGGTAAAAGGTAAAGGTTGTTTTCTAGGTCATGGCCATGCCAGGTGCCATTTGGCAGATGAGGATTGCCTTATGGAAGCCTGCATGGCATTATTTTTTAGTTTACCTTATATGTTCAAATTTTGTACTCCTTTGGTTCAATCAGGCTTAGGAGTAAAATGAACCTTGCCAATCCACCTGCTGTATCTCTTTGCTATTTCTTGACATCTTTGGTTCTTGCTGTAAGCATTTCCAACTAAATAACAGCCTTCATAGTTTATCCACAATTTGCTCCCTTGCATGCATTCTTCCATGTTTTGAAGGACACATGATACAGTTCAGGTGAGGAAACTTGTGACTCCACCTTATATGTATACCTTGTTAAACATCTGAGGTGATGTAGCTTTTTCTCAAATAAAAATCACCTCTTCGTATTATTTCTTGTCGAGTATTTATTCATTTGGAAGATTCTGCATTTATAATTGTGCTTAACCAAATATCTATTCC
This sequence comes from Sequoia sempervirens, assembly GCA_007258455.2. NCBI lineage: Eukaryota > Viridiplantae > Streptophyta > Pinopsida > Cupressales > Cupressaceae > Sequoia > Sequoia sempervirens. The sequence continues at coordinate 43,098 of VDFB02352037.1, read as the reverse complement.
CATTGTTTAAGAGACATAAATGTACGGCAGACATGCTATTATGGGATCACAAATTAGAATAAAATGATACATCATTCAATTTGGCAATGGGCATTGATTTGTAAAAGAGTAGAATGCTTTAAACAATATATACATGTCATAGTGTGGAGATATCTGAGTGAAAATATATCTAGAATAGTTCCATCATAAACATGGATATGACATGGCAGGAGGTGGCCAAAAGACTTGAATTGTAAATACTGAATCCGACCACCATATAGGTACTAAAAAATAGGGTTTGGCATTTGGAGTCTGTTAGAGACCTCTTGATATATGCCAGATTTGGTTTAAGATTGATCTTTGCTAGTTATTCTAATGTTAAAAAGATTTAGTTATGTGGAATCAGTTGGTTCCAATATTCTGATTACTATTTTGTAACTTAAAAAGACAGTGAAAACTATATTGATAATCAGCAAAATTATGTAATCATCCACAAAATATTAGTTCCAGATCTGTAATACTCCCAAATCCAGGAAGTAGTTACAATGTCTAACACATTGAAATGCAGCTTGGTTGTTAAAGCCCCCATCTTAAATTATGTCCAATCAAAGGTTAAGTAATAGATAAAATAAATTTATAATTAAAGTTCATTTTTAATAATATTAAGGGGCATGTGTAGGGTTATGCCTATTGGAGGAAAAAGGTATCTAAGGGAGACCAAGCAAGAAGAAGGAGCATCATTAACAAAATATTTTATTATCTGATTATTACTCCTTGTGGAGCATGGAACTACTGTACAATTAACCTGAGGACGAAACCCCTCTAGGTCTAGATTCGGAGGATGAAAACCCACAATTCCCAAGAGTGATTTCATACTCGAGATTGTGCAAATTCGAGTTTGGATTAGAATAACTTTACAACTGGCAGCTGATTGGGATTTTCAAGGGACAATTATCAGGCAGTTTTAAAGGCAGAAAAAGGAGTTTCACTTAGAAATAAATCACTGCAGAATCAGGACAGATTAACAGCCACTTAAAAGGAATTTCTTTAGTCATTTTGAACTATATTCTGAGCATTAAATCTGATTTACAGAATAATCTATTAACTATAAATTCTGGAACAATCACATCAAGATAAAATAAGGATTTCATATTTATATTTATTTGTGCAAATTATTATAATTGTGAGCTAGTTTTGTTATGTAAAAAAATAAAAATTAAACGGGATATTACAATGGTATCAGAGCCAGATCTTGCCAGCCTATGAAAGAGAAGCCAATAATTGAATACAAAAATTCATGTGCAAGTGCGTGCCTTTAGCCATAATTTGATTTACAAAAATTATGTTTTATTTATGTATAAGTGTGTGCTGGATGGTATGGCTAACTAGCATACATTTTAAACTCATACGTAGGCACATTTGATAACATGGCTGACCATATTTATCAAAGATAGTCATTTGTATTTATAGGAGGCCATATCAATTCCCAACAGTTGTGCCCCTTCAAACGTAAGAGTTCTATTTACAATGAAGATAGAGTGAGGTTTAGGGTTTAAATAAGGCATCAAATCCCTTGTTTCTCACAAATGGATTTGCCATTGAGTTGTTCATACCGCAGATCATGAACAGCAGAACACAAATTTTGGATTAGCAGCAATCATTCTAAGAAGTGGCCAGCAGCATTTGACAACTATTTTGGCAAGCAGAGCAGCATCAAGTACTTTAGACAATCAAATTCTGCTACAACAGCCATATCAGCAGCAGATTTGTCCTTTTTGCAGGGAATTCAGTCATAACAACAAAGTTTTAACATCAGGACAGTCATGTTCATATGACTTATAACAGCAAAATTTTGTCTTAACATTTATCAACATCATTGTATTATCAGTAAAAAGTGCCTGATTTCAGTGAACTGCCATTAATATCTCTACCAAATATGTTTCTTTTGGTAGGCTTTTCACATTTAACAAGGATTAACTTAGAAAATTCAGACTTTCAAACCATGGCAGCACCTTGGGCTCTTCATTGACATTCATTCCTTATTTTTCAAACGCTTGGGGCTAAATCCATTTTATTAAATTGCTTGCAATTTAGCTATATCATCCCAAAGTTAACAAGCAAATAAATATTTGCATGGTCGGGATATTGACAGTGAGCAGATCTTCAATATAACAGGTATACTGATTGGGTAAAGGAAAATCAGGTCCTAAATAACATAAATCAACTGTTGAAAAGCAAGAGATATATGTAGTAGATAAGGGCACCAAAGAGAGAGCGAGCTTCAAGTTTACATAAGCTTCTCTACTCCATTATTTCAGCAGATCAGTAACTTTTTATTAGCAAGGAAGTGGCACATTTGTTCTTATAGCAGCAGTGATCTCATATAAGACTTTAAGCTTCAAAATCAAACTTCATGGATGCTAGTATTTTGTTTTCACTTCAGTGGTGGTATTCTTATTGGCAATCAACACCAATCAATATTTTCCAGTTGGCAGCATAAGTTCATCATCTTCGCTGTGCTTTTTATCGAATTATTATTTAATAAAAAATGGATGTTGATAAAGAAAAGAAGATTGATATAATGATAGACATGTGTGTCAAATGCTCCACATGATGCAAAATAATATGAATGCTTCAAGAAATCAGAATAGTGAGCACCTGAGAAGCCAATAACAAAATTTAGAACAATTGCACATAGAAAACAATTGTTGGGTCTGTTGACAGACCTCTACAACCCACTTTCATTTATAGAGAAGAAGAAAAGTCTGAGCCAATGGGTCATAAAGAGGAATACATTTCTAGATTTGTTAATATTGCAGAGTATAATTCATCTTGGAGAGGACTCAAAAAAATTAGATGAAGAGATAGAGCAGACCTTGAAATTAGTGATAGATACATTGGAGACAAATCTATAAGAGAAAGAGGTCAAGGAATAATTTGTAGAGTGTAAGACAAACGTAGAAGAGTTAAAACCCAAGCTACCAAAAGCTAAGAAGGAACAAATCAGTGAGCAAGAATAGAAGGAATCCACCATGCAAATTGGAGATGAAATTAATCTACAAGATAGCAGTATGGAGGAGCATTAAACTATGGAGGATGTGGAATTTGGCTCCGCTAATCTTCATGCTACAGATTTAGGTCACTAGGATTTCCATACCACTTCAAATCCTTTTAAACTAGAAAAAAGAGGGAAGCTCACCTCATTTCAGGCAAGCATAGAAGATGTAATGTGAAACCTCGAATTATTTGAGGAATGGCAAAAAAGGGAACAAGAAGCTAAGTTGATAGCCGACTGAGTAAAACGACGTCTGTAGGAATTTAAGGAAAAGTTTCTTTTTACATGGATAATGAAAAACAAGAGTTTAGTGAGAAACTAGGTGCATAGCAGCAAAAATCGTTTGGGGAAAAAATCGGCAAACAAAAAGTTTAGTATTTTTTGAAAAAATCAGACTTGAAAAAAAGCGCAAAAAGTTGTAGAAAAAGAGACAAAAGCTACTATTCTTTGAAATTTAAGGTCATTTGCATAGCATGGAGATATCGAGAGCAAATAAAATAGAGAGTTTTACCCATGAATTGTAGAAAATAGATTTTTGTTGTTTATATTCATATCATTGATTACATTGCATTGCACAAAATATACTTCATAGTGCATAAATAATAACTAGATGTTGACAATTGACAAAATGTCAATTACAATAGAGTTTGTAACTTTGTACAAAGTCAACCTCTAAACTAAGTACAACGAAAAATCAAATTTAGCCAATGACAGCTATGCTAGAGGGCTGGTCCTGATGTGGAAACTCCTAGGTCAGAGTCTCTCAATTCATTCAACCACGTGACTATCCAAGTTAGCCTCTAGGGTCTTGAAATCCTCAGGCTCAAGGAAGTAAGCATCACCAACAATCCACTCAGACTCTGGATTAATCTCATCAAGGTCAATTGGCTCGTCATCCTCAATAGTACCTATTTTTGTCTATGTAGAAATTAGTCTTGGCCTTACAAGTGAAAAAGATAATGAATACAATTTCAACTAATTGCAAGTACATTGAAAGTCTAACCTTGAGGTTTATTTAGCTTCAAGCAGAGGTTGTGGTGAACAAACACCGAGTCATTCATCTGTTGTTATGTTAAGCGGTTGTGTTTCTTGGAGTGTATGTGTTTAAAAACACTCCAAGTATGTTCACAAGTGGATGAACTGCATGGCTGGCTCAAAATGCGTCTCGCCATCCATCTAAGATTTTTGGTTTCGTGACCAAAAAAATCCCACCAATGTGCTGAAGAACACATTACATGGTGATATTATCATGTAAGAATATCTTAAAAAAATCTTAACACATTTAATTATCATTCCCACAAAATAGAGAGATTGCCACAAGTTTATAGAGTCTACCTGGTTGGAAGGTCTTCCTACTTTCCACAACAGCCTGAGATGACAAAAAACCCCTTGCTTGCTTGTACATTGGCATCTCTGCCATAGCTGCTTGCAATTGTTTTATGGTGTGATTATAAATTAATTTTGTAATTGTGTGAGCCTTTTGCAATACCTCCTTAACCCATTCAAGTTTTCCAATGTCCTCAAAGGTTAGATCAAGGCAATGTGCTACACATGGGGTAAAAAATATAGAGGGCTATTTGTCTGTCAAAAGTCTCCTAGCATCAATGCAAGCTGCAACATTGCTTGTAATAGATTGAACCACATTTTGTGACCCTACATCTTTGACCACCCAATCAAACATCTCCAATAATGCAGCTGCATATTTGATTGTATCCGATGCATCCACAGATTTTAGAAATATAGTGCCAATATCACAAGAGACGAGGAAGTTGATGAGGGTTCAATTCCTTCTGTTTGTCCATCCATCTGACATTATGGTGCAACCAGTCTTAATCCACTCTAGTCGATGCTCCTTAAGAACATTAACATCCTGTACTGCATCATTGAGCATACCAACCCTCAATGTCTTGTAAGATGTGGCTTTGAACCTAGGACCCACAGTTGCAATAGCATCCATCATACCTTGCCAATATGGTGACCTAGCAACATGAAATGGCAAGCTAGAGTAGTACTAGAAGTTTTTAACCGCCTTCTTTTCTTGTTCACGGAAAAGAACCGCTGTAGAAAATAAAATTGTGTTAAAGGAGGGGGCATTACATGTCACTTTCTACTAAATTGCATGGTTGTGGGACTTTGTCAAAGCATCTTGTAAAATTCAAAGATCTTAGGAATTAACTTGTTGTGGTCAACAAACTAGTAGATGAGGAAGATATGGTTGCTTTGATCATCGACAACCCGTCGCCCTCCTTTGAAAATTTTGTGGAGCCTCTAAATCGACTGGTGAAAAGCCAAACTTTGACTTTTTAGAAGGTCAATACATATTTGTTGTAGAAGGAATGTATTAGAAATAGACATAGTTCTTGTTTAATGCTTCTCTTTATTCTTTCAGTTATGTCTAATCACGTATCCGTGATTTTCTCCTTTTCTTTCTGTTTTGTCTATAATCACGTAGCCGTGATTATTGGATCTTGCCTTGTAAATCTTCTTATGTAAATCTTTTGCTTTTGATTAATTTAATATTGATCATTGCATATACATCTGCTCCGCATCTGTAATATGGTATCAGAGCGCCAAGTTAATTGATCTTGTTTTTTTTTGTTTTCTTTGGTCGATTTCCGTGAGTTAACTTCTTTTACCGTTGTGCGTTTGCGATTTGCCAGTGTCTCTGAGTTTGTCGACTCTCTGTGATCAGCGCATTGGAGTGATTGTGCATCCATCTGGTGTTTGCATCGGATATTTGAATATCCGTATTCGGGTGTTAGCACGTTCGTGTTCAATCTCTTCCTGTCATTGGGATTTTGTTTTTACGTCAATTCCTATTTGGAGCTTTCCCGTGCGCATGAGTTTTTGGTTGAATCTCTTCAACGGATTTCTTCGGTTTCACGTGAGACGTGCGTAGTGACGGGTGTGATTTGCATCTTCATTGTGCGTGCGTGTTCAATGGTTCCCGTCTACTTGTGCGTGTAGATTTGCTCTTTGCCGTCGGTTTCAATATGAGAAATCTGTGCGTCGGTTTTTTGACGTGAAGAGCTTGTGCATCTTCATCCCGTGTGAAGAGCTTGTGCGTCTTCATCCCGTCTTGCTGTGCGTTATTGAATCTTGACAAAAGGATCGTGGATTTTTTTTTTTGGTCAAAGGAGCTATGCTCAAATGATTAAGCTATCGAGGAGATCAAACATAATCTTAGTCAATCATTTGACATGACAGATTTGGGACTCCTTCATTATTGCCTCGGTATAGAGGTTTGGCAGTCTACTGGCAGTACCTTCATTTCACAGTCGAAGTATGCCAAGAGCTTGTTGGACAAGTTTCGGATGACAGATTGCAAACCAGCATCTACACCTATGGAGAAAGGGCTGAAGTTATTAGCTCAGTTGGATTCACCTGTGGAGAACGAATCAGAATTCAGGCAATTTGTGGGCAGCCTCATCTATCTTGCTGCCACTCGACCTGACCTTAGCTTTGCAGTGAGCTACATCTCTCGCTTCATGTTAGCCCCTAAAGCTGAACATTGGGTTGCAGCGAAGCGTGTGCTGAGATATGTGAAAGGCACTTCTGACCTTGGCATTTTATATGGGAGGTGCAAAGATCCAAAGCTGATTGGTTATACAGACTCAGATTGGGCAGGTTCTGTTGATGATAGGAAGTCCACTTCAGGGTATGTATTCATTTTGGGTACAGGTGCAGTTACATGGACCAGCAAGAAGCAACAAGCAGTGGCTCTCTCCTCGACCGAAGCAGAATATCGAGGAGCTGTTAAAGCAGCTTGTGAAGCAGTTTGGCTTCGAAGGATGCTCGCAAACATGCAAATGTCTCAAACAGGACCTTCCCCCCTATATTGCGACAATCAAGGGGTGTTGAAACTCGCCAAGAATCCAGTCTTCCATGAACGGACAAAGCATGTTGATCTTCATTGTCACTTCATTCGCCAGCTTGTTGAAGACGGATCCATAGCATTGCAGTATGTTCCGACAGAGGATCAGACTGCAGATACTCTCACCAAGTCTCTGAGCCCGGATAAGTTTGTTAGATTTAGGGGGCATCTTGGTATAATTGATAGATTAAGCATTAAGGGAGGGTATTAGAAATAGACGTAGTTCTTGTTTAATGCTTCTCTTTATTCTTTTAGTTATGTCTAATCACGTATCCGTGATTTTCTCCTTTTCTTTCTATTTTGTCTATAATCACGTAACCGTGATTATTGGATCTTGCCTTGTAAATCTTCTTATGTAAATCTTCTGCTTTTGATTAATTTAATACTGATCATTGCATATACATCTGCTCCGCATCTGTAATAGAACGATAACAAGAATAATTGAGTGATTTTTTTTCTGTGAGTTTAAAAAGTGCGCTTGTTGCACGGTTTCAAGGTACAAACCACAATTCTCCTTTTCACACTGAACAACTATGGAGAAAGGTATAATGCTTCTATTGCTAGAAATTTGGGCATGTTCAGCATGATTGCAAGAACAGAAAATATGATCTATCCCACAAGCCACAAATTGAAACTATCGTGGCAGCTATTGTTGAGGACAGAACTGGGACAAATAGACGCTGCCTTGGTTAAAACACAAACTTATCAGGACAGAACTACCTTTCTCCCATTGCAAGATGAGACAGATTTCAAGACAGTATGGATGCTGTCTTACACTGTCTTGTCTAAAACACAACTTTACACTGAGAAATTCTTTCTCAAAAACATCCTCTACTGCACTAAGTAGTCTTGTTGTAATGACTTCCCTTCTGAGAACTTTTCATTTTGTGCGCATTGAATAAGTTTATTTTACCTTTAGTGAATCGTCACCACATGCATGTGAGATAAGCAATTGAAAGTTAAACTTTCTTTCCTTAACCAAACAGAAAGTGCATTTTAACTTCAAAACATTTGACCAACCAAAATAAAAGTTTATAACAAAAAAACTAACAGTTCTTAAAGAATTCCCAGCACCAAGTTACATTAATTTTCGATATGATAACATCCACAGAACCTCATATCTGTAAATTTATTTGTGCTTCACCAATAACTGTATAAACATAAAATCACATCTCTCTCTTGTATTTTCCCTTCTTTTTCTGCTGTCATAATTCTGCAGGAATCTATCAGTTACCAAGTTTAATGAGAAAATAAGATGTAAGAATATTATATTGCTAATTTTACTTCCAAACATTTGTTTGTAGTTGCCAATAGGTATTGGTTAACTGTTGGACATTGCATATAACTTTTTTTCTTAAGAAAGGAATATATTGTATTATGTCGAAAAGGGAAACTTCTCAGTAGGTCACATCATAGTTTTAGGACTTGGACTCAGACTTGACAAAAAAAACCTATAATTACACAAAAAAAAGAAATAAATGCATTTAGAGAACAAAAAAGTCTAATTTGACTATCATTTTGTCTTAATTCAAACATTACATGTCATATGATTCTCAAACTCTCAAAATTTGAAATTTCAGCCACTATGTTTGTTATGCGCCCGAAGAGTCTGAGCTCAGGTCTCGGAAGTTCAAGCCTAAGACTCGGGAGTCTTGGAGTAGGACTTGGTCGAGTACTCTCCAAGACTCGGCCAGACTCAGTGCGGGAGTCTGGTTGACTTGGCTCAGCCAGCTCAGAGACTCGGGAGTTTGGAGAGCGTTGCAGAGTACTCGGAGAGTCTTTAAACTATCCGTCACATCATTCTGCAGCAAGCTTTGTAAGTATGTGAGAGCCAAGCCTGATGATATAAAGGCTTATATTAGCAGATGGCAACTATCATCTTCTTAGAAATTAACCAGCCATTGCACCACAGCTTTACACAAAACTGTGAATAACTAATACAAGAGGACGATCCTTTAGGAAAATAAGAGACACTAGGAAAGTTCCCTTTTGTATCATCTCTATCATAATATTGGTAATAACAGTTCATAATTTCTATACTGCTCCTCCCTTCTTGGAGTCAAACTCCTCGCTTGTTGCCTGTGTATATATTTTGGATTGACAATGGCAATGTCAATCTACAACCGACTTAACAGAGACCTACATTTACATAATTACTTAAGGCTTTTCCTTTTTATTGTGAGCCTAGAATCTTGCAAAATATGCATGGTGGATTTGATGTGTAAAGCTCCCAGTGTATCTTTTACCACTGTATTGCAAGTTACAAGAAAGTCTTTTCAGAAGGGAATGCATTTTCATCTCTAAATCTGGAAATGTAACTGATAGTTCCAAAGGAGTGCAACCTGTAAATAATTCGCTTATAGGTAAGCAGGTTGAATCATGCTAATTTTTTTATTCTCTAAATCTGGAAATGTAACAGATAGTTCCAAAGGAGTGCAACCTGTAAATAATTCGCTTATAAGTAAGCAGGTTGAATCATGCTAATTTTTTTATTCTCCAGGATGAATTTTGTAAAGAAAGCCATTAACATTCTCTGAAATTTGAAGAGTATGGAGATAGCGATCTTTGCACCTCTAATTGAGATTGAATAATAAGGCTATGCAGGTGGAGGTCGTTCGATATGCTAAATTGGTTAAATTGTTAGATCTTGACTAAACTATATTTAATGTTTCCAAAATATTGGCAGTACTTATGTTCAATTTCATGAATAATAATCGCAAATCCAACCAATGGAAAATGTGTAAATTTTTCACTTGTTTATTCAGCCGCTTGATATTTTGACTGAAGATGTTTTCAATTGATTTCCATATAAATTTGTCAACTTGCAAAATGTTTTTAAGTATTGATGTATTGATTGTTTCTCATAATAGGGACGGTGAGGGATCAAATACATCTACTTCCCCAAGCATGCTGAGCAGAGGAGGCCGTGTAAGGACAAGAATACGAACACGTCGTAAAGCTCATGGAGGAAAAATTCGTGCTGGCAGGTTGGAAATGTTCTCATTTTAAAAAAATGTTGTGCAAAGAATTTTTATAGGTTACTATGTTAATTTCTGATCATTTTTGATAATCGTGTCATGTCAGTCCTGGAGAGGAGTTTGCTCTTGTGGAACACTTGCAAAGCATGGCCCTAAGCAGTCGTGCTCAAGAGGAACTGAAGATGCTCTTGGAAGTTTTGTTATTTCTTGGAGAGGAAAAAATTGCTAGAAAGTTGGAGAACATTGGAGTGCGCTTCCAATCTTGTCAGCAAGCTGCTGTTGGAGAAGCTGAAAATAAATTAGCCGAAGATGAAGCAGAAAATAATGCGTCACTCCAGATGGATAATCTAAGTATCTCAAAAAAGAAGCAGGAACTAATTGACAGGCAATGTTGGCAATGGGAAGTGCTACTGCCTCCTTAATCTATATCTTGCCAATTACTCTCCCCTCACAGGGTCATATGCTTTCTGATATTCTTTATCAGTATACATGAATAATATTTTTGGAATTTCTCAATTAAATTGCAATTAAATTGCAGAAAATTCCCACGATTAGTTGACAAAATGAATGTTTTTGATTCGTACATCTGTTGGCAGCGTACCATACTTTCTGCCAAAGAATACATCTAGAGAAAACAGGGTAGAGATGAAATGTGAATCAGGAGGATCTGGAACACACGAGTGCATAACTTCATCGTTGCGAATTGTTGGTATTTGCAGATCCATTATCAATTTTGTTGTGTAGCGTCTTTTCAGCTACTACATAAAAGCCAAGCAAAACTAGGCTGATTTTCTTTTTTTTTTGAAAACACTTTTGCAATTATTATCTCCAATCCCGAGTAGCCAGTATGATTTTAAAGAACGTACTGGCTAATCGTTAGTGGGTTTGAAAATTGGTGCATATCAAGGTTTGGATCCGACATAGGCTATGCTTGGCTTCATCATGTAACCAGACCCAAATCCGAAATTGGGTTGATATGGGTGCAGAGCCAATCTCACTATATAATTCGATTTACTTTTTCTCGGCTTCTATCCAGATACAAAACTTGAATCTGGTTCGACTCCAGTTATCTTGATTGTGGTTGACTAAACCTTGATTGGTCACTTGGCAACAAGGGATTAAATGGGGATAAAATGTAAGTAAAAAGGATTTAGGTTGCGGAACATCTGGACCCAATTATTCATTTAATTGATTTGAATTATGTAATCGGCTCTATTTCTAGATCAATACATTCGCGGGGAAAATTGGCCTTTGAGTTCCAATATCCAAACGGAAACGGCCATCCACTAAACTAAGATAAGATATCTGGTTCATTTCTATCTCAGAGTTCGTAGAGCTCAAAACAATACTAGAATGATGCGATACCATTTTAGATGTTATCTCTTGTTCGTATCCGGTTTAATCCTAGCTTCCCAGCGCTCCTTGGCAAATGACTTGTGCTATCGTGGGCTAGCGGATTGGGGACGTGCACTGTCACTCGTACTGTAGGAGTGAATTGAACAAAAAGGGATTGTGAGGGCCTCCAAAATCACGGGGGTTCTACCAAGCGAAATGTAGCAATATCTCACATGACCTTCATGGGACACGGGATAATCTTGCACTACATGCTCTGCACTAGCTAAAGCAATCAAACTTGAAAATACACAGTTTGGCTCCGATGAGTATATCGGTTCGAAAATACTCTCCAAAATGTGAACTCACTTCGATATAATTGTGGACCTAACTTCTCATTTAACTACAACATATAAAATTCAAACTTAGCAAATTTGGTGTTATATATATAGGGATATATATATATATATATATAGGTTAGTACTAATTAGCCAATAGGCTATATATTGTAGGAGCTTTGTGCTGGAAACCTGTCTCACGCCGGCAAACTACGGAAATCTCTCACAAAACCGGTAATGGTTTCAGTGAAATGTGAAGTTGAATCCGTCCGGCGAGATGAGCTTTAATTTTTGTTGGTGATTTACAATCTTCATCAAATTTGCATTTATTCCACCACTTGCAATCGGATTTCTCCACCGCCTGCAATTGGATTTCTCCACCGCCTGCAATTGGATTTCTCCACCGCCTGCAATCTAATTTGAACTTATCTCCCCGCAGGACTGTCATATAAAATTTCGCTCTTTGCAAGGGAAAGGTTACTGGACATGAGCATGGGGAAGCAGTTTGATAACTACAACGCATAGGCATTGGGTTACAAGGGGGCGAACTCCCTGGTTCTCAAGCAAGCATTTGGAAGGAGACACTGGAAAGGTGTAAAAGGCTTGGATATTCTCATCAACTATGGATATGTGCATTGTAGGGACGCCATTATCTTAGACAAGCTACTCAATGTTCACTGTTAGATTTTTGCCCTACCAAATGTCGAAATCCTCATTTTCAGTGTAGTTATGTGGAGTGTGGGGTAGAGCTTTGAGAAGAAAGAGTATGACAGATTGATAGAGCAAACGGTGGCAATAAGGATCAACCTATTTTTAGAAAGGTGCCCCACACAGATTGAAAAATAATGTTGCAGTCCAGAAGCCATTTCTGATCATGGTGACAACAGATTTGTGCGACGCATACGAAGATCATGTGAGAGATGGGCAAGTGAGGGTTCTACCTCTGATGTTCTGAATATACAGAAGCACGACAGTATTCAACGGTAGCATAGCAACAGTGAAGGTGTTTGAAGACAATGTGGCGGTGAGGGAGATGGTGGCAGAGACAGGGGAGGGCAGAGTGCTGGTGGTGGATGGCGGCGCTAGCCTCCACTGCGCTCTGCTTGGCGGCTGCCTCGCTCAGCTTGCTCACACTAATGGCTGGAGTGGGGTTGTCCTCAATGCCTGTGTTCGTGATGTCCATGAAATTAGCAGCTGTGATATTGGAGTCTGGGCTCTAGCAGCGCACCCTCTGAGATCGAATAAGAAGGGGCATGGAGAAATCAATGTCCCGCTCATCATTGTTGGCACCAGAATTGTTCTAGGAGAATGGTGTTATGCTGATTTTGATGGCGTTGTCATCTCTGCTACCCGCCTTTCCATCTGATTTGCACTTCGTTTTGTGGTCTTTAATTGGGTTTTCTTTTATGTACATGGAATAAGATTAGGCTGTTAGACTGGTGTTTGTAGTTGAAGTCTCTTCCTTCCCTTTTCTGCTGAAATATCTTAGTAATCAACACCCATGTTGATGTTTTGATCAGTTCAAGTTGTAACTCATGGTTTAAGTCTGATGTTTTGATGAGTTCAAGTTGTAAATGATGTTTTGAGTCCTATGTTTTGATCAGTTCAAGTTGTATTGGGTTTGATTTTTTTATCTGTTCAAGTTGCAACTCATTCTTTGGATCCAATGTTTTTGTCAGTTCAAGTTGTAATTCATGATTTGGGTTTAAAGTTTTTATCAATTCAAAATTCATGTTTTAAGTCTGATGTTTTGATCAATTTGGGTTTGTTGTTTTTATCAGTTCAAGTTATAACTCATGTTTGATCAGTTTATCATGGATATGATGTTATTATTAGTTCAAATTGTAATTCATGTTTGATTCTGATGTTTTTATCAAGTTCAAATTGTAATTTCTGTTTTGGATCACATATTTTAATCAGTTCAAGTTGTAACCCAAAATTCATGTTTTGAATCTGATGTTTTGATTAAATTTGACTTCTAATTTATGCTTTGGGTTTGATGTTTTGATGAGTGCAAATTGTAACCCATATATTTTAGGTTTGATGTTTTGATTAGTCCACATTATAGTGTTTATAACTAGCTCTGTTACTAGCTTTTGTTTCTTAATTTTCTTTAAATGGTTTATAGTATGTATTTTCATACAGTTTCATGTGAACAATCAATTGTAATATTTTGTTGACAGTAATATAGTTATATTTTATTTTAAAAATTAATAACCTTGGTTACATGAAACCAACAATTTTATTTTGGCATTCACTAAAGGAGCTCAAATTTATAAGTTGTAGATTCTTTTTTGAATAGTTTGTTGTTCATATACATTGTTCCATACAAAATCTTTGATAAGAAACTCAAGTCTCTCTAAGCAATTATATTTTATATAGTAAAGTTGGTTTTAAAATTGTTTTAAACCATGCATATGAATGTCAATAGACGTGATATAGAAATAACATATTTTCCAAAATCCTGGTATATGATGTAGTTGGAATATGACATCAGTAGACATAAAGAATATGCCTCCTTAGCATGTTAATTTACATATACTTTTCTATCGGTGTAACCCTTGCACCCCCTTCTGGTGCAAGTGCTAGTATATATAGGTTAATGTAATATATATAGGTTAATGAGGATGTTGACACGTGGCATGCACTTTTTAGTTTAGTTATATTGGGCAATGAGTAGAACTACATGAGGATTAGTGGTCTACTCATGCATTATGCTAGTCTATATAAAAGACGTGAATATTATGACAAGACATGTGAGAAATATTGTAAATGTTAGAATCTAAATATGGAATTATAGAGTGGAGTGATTGCTTCTATAAGGAGCATTATATGGCATTTCTTTATTTTTAGGGTTTATTCTAGTTTAGAGTAAATTCAAGATTGGGGCACCTTGATCCAGGAATGTTTCTTGTATTGTGGGAGATATCTTTTATTTTTTCATATTATCATTGTTATCTAGAATATTTTTATTTGTATATGTAGGTTCTTAACACTTTGGTTGATTCATTTCATGTGGGGTCGATAGCACTATTGGACTTGATATATGATTTAAAATGGGTTAACTTGAGACAAACAACTTTAGGTGTTTAAGTCCTTTGAAGTCTAGATACAATTGGTGATTGAAATACAACACGAAGAAATTGACTCTGAAAATCATTATGATATTGCTATCAGGATTCAACCATTGAGTTGTACGAGTCAAACTCATTGACCCATGTTTCATGAGTAGTAATTCACAAGAATCCATCTCTCATGATAATGAATGGTCCACTTAGCACTCATTGCATCTAGGTGATGCTCACAGAGGTGAAGCACTGGGCCTTCCCGGGAGATCACCCATCCTAGTACTACTCCAATGCTTCACCTCCTGGGGTGGGTGACCTCCCAGGAAGGCCCAATGCATCACCTCTGTGAGCATTAGCTAGATGCAATGAGGGCTAAGGTGGACCATTCATTATCATGAGAGATGGGTTCTTGTGAACCACTACTCATGAAACATGGGTCAATGAGTTTGACTCGTACAACTACACGGTTGAATCCTGATAGCAATATCATAATTTGACACGTTGTGGAAAATACCTCCCTCTTATCATTTGAAAATCATATCGAAACCATAAACTCACTTAGGATGATAACTTAAGCCAATATGTATTCTATAATTGATCGTAACTTTAAATTCTATTTAACATTTGGTCTATTTAATAGTTGGCACGTAGATTTTTCTAAGTTCTTACCTTTGACTTCAATCATGGGTCTAAGGCTTAGAGTTAAGGCCTTACTCTAGTTTAGTTAATAATTGCAAGTCTATCAACATGAAGTGACTAATTCAATTTCTAATAGCTTTTATAGGGCAATAAAGCGAAGATCTCTCAACATGTGTCAACCTTGCTTGCTTGGTGCCCTATGGATTGCGATGGTAACACTAATTAAGGTGTCACATACCTAGGGAGCTTACAATGGAGAAAATAACTTAGTAACAATCTAATTGTTGGGTGAAGAGATATTGTTAAGATTATGATACTTGTTAAGTTTTTGCATGATCAATTCATTTCAATCAAAAGAACAAAGATTCTAGTTCAATATCTTTGGTTGAGCAATGGTGTGGGGAGAGTGGCAATCATAACAATTTTGCACACATGGGCATGACATGCGGTAGGATCTCATACCATGACAAGATAAAATTTCATGGGTTTCAATGTGTTAGGGAAGGAAAAAGAAAATCAACTAAGACAAAGAACGTCCTTCCCTATAAGCCAAACATGCCTTTGAAACCTTAATCTTTCTTGATGAAGAATTAAGATTTTTGAGTAGAAACAAAGGAAAAGTAATAGTAGAAAGGAATTTAGATACCTCAACGTTTCTAATCTGCCCAAGATACTCTTTTAATCAAAATTAACACCATCTCATTAATAATTGTGCCCAACAAAAAATTAAATGGGGCTTATGAAGATTTTATAGGCAATCTAAACTCAAAGTATACATGATTAGTTAGTCCAAGGTTGATGCATCTCACCGAATAGAGTTTAACATAACTGTTAGGGTTAGAAAGACATATATCTAACAATTAAATGCAGATTTAATTATTGAGAAACTAAAAACACACAGAATAAATTATAACATAGAGAATTTAACGTGGTTCACCCAATCTGGGCTACATCCACCAAACTGCAACCATCCAATGATTTTATTATCCAGTGCAAAAACCTATTACAATCTTGTCGGGGTGTACAATATAGCATGATCAGTCACCACATACCAACAATAACTAGACATGTAGATAAAATATATTTCATTGAAAAACATCACTCATTTTAAGCTTTTCACAAATTTTTTAATCTTCAAAATTTATTTCACATTTTAAGTCAAATTATTTGAATAATGAATTGATAAAGCCAAGCAATGCAAACATTAACTATCTTGATTATCACTCAAGGTGATTTTGTGTTATGCCATATCTCCACTCCTTCACAACTACTTCACTATTAGTTGAGCAATTGATAAGGATATTATTACATTTTGTTAATACACACATAAGCACATTGCTTCCTATTTTTATGAAAGTTGGAAACATATTTTGCTACACCCTTAAATTAATACAAGAATTTGAAGATCATCCATGCCCACGCAAGTGCCTCCCTTTTCCTATAATAGGATCTTAACCCACCAATACTTGAACGCCAACGAAGATGATACTTGTAGTGGGTATATATATATATCATACACACAACAATTGATCAAGTTGACACAAATTTGTCTTAGTTTCCTTTATATATTTTTGATTAGCTAGATACTCGTAGTGCAAGCTAAGAGCACATGTCTCTTTTATAATTCTCAATTCCCAAATACTCAATGCAAAATGATATGGATCTCTTGTATTTATAGAAAGGGTGTGAGAAATTCAACAATCAAAACAAAAATGTTGCATCAAAGGTAGATAGGAAGAGGTATTAACACCAAGAAAATTTATATACAAAAGATTCACATGAAATGAAAAGTGAAAAGATAAAATAGATAGTGGTAGAGTCCACCATGTAGGAGCAATCTTGGCAAATTATCTTTAATGATGAATTTGGTAATCCATTTCTAATCTAAGAGAAAATTTGAATATCGAAAAACTAATTTTTAGGTTTGACTAAATAATTAGTCATCATATTACATATATGACTTGTAAAATCTATTTTGAGTTTGTTAAATATTTGCCAAGTTTAAACATCTAATAATCTTATGGTAATTGTGTTTGCATGATCTTCAAAAGGATATCTCTCTATAGACATCTAAAATTGTTTGAACACATCAAAGACTCATAATTCACAATTTTCTATCATTTTTTTCATTATCCCCTAATTCATCAATTTTAATTAAATAATTCCTAATTATTTGATTAAATTCACTATTTTCATCTATTAGTTGAATAATTAATATTATTTGATTAATTAATTAATTCATCAATATTTATCATAATTCATTATTTTCCTCTAAATCACCTTAATTAAATAATTTTTATTATTTAATTAAATTTTAATTTCTTTTCTTTTCACCTTAATTAAATAATTTTGATTATTTAATTAATACTAATTTTCTTCAATCACACCTAATCAAATAATTAAAAATCTCAATTTCCTCTCATCTCACAATTAAATAATTTTTTTAAACACTAATTTTCCTCCAACTTGCACATGACATTCCATTTTAAAAAAATAGTTTTTTTTTTTTTTACAAAAAATATCTCCTTAGAATCCTAAAATATCTTAGATCAAGGGATCATCTTCAGTTAACTAAATCTCTCATTAATCCTCCACCCTTGATCTCTTGATCTAATCTCATCCATTGATCTTTTTCCTCCAATCTCCACTATTGACCAAACCTTCATGACTTCTATAAAATAAGCCTTACACCTCCATCAAATTCATTCACAATCTTCATGAGTTTGAGCATTCATCATTTTTGAGCATTTAGAGCAATTTTGTGAATCAAGATCTTCATCATCAAGCTTTTGTAACATGGGTTATGCACAATTGAGAAATCCACATATGGAATTCTCATAATTCAACAATGGCGTACTAGGTTTGCATGTTTCTTTGAGGAATTTGATCTTAATTTGAATTATATTCTTGATTTGTGTTTTATTCATGAAAATATTTTCATTCAAATTCATTGGTTAATGTGTTTAATTGATCTTTCCTTTGTGGGTTCTAAGAGTTTTCTAACACTAATTGCTTAATCTTTCTTGTATTTAGTTTCCCATTATTCTCGTTATACATTTTGGCACGCTCGGTGGGACTCATGTCCCTGATCTAACATCTTACTAAGTTTTGTGATGAGTTACAAGTTATAGTGATGTGTTTGAAGCAGTTCAACGCTTTTGATCTTTTTACAATGACGTGTTTGTTATGAATCAACACTTTTACTTTGCACAATGGTGCTTATGAAAAAATTTGATGCTTTTGTTAACTAACACTTTTGAGTCCTTTGTAATTGCAGGTTACAACGACGCGTATGCCATTTAGAGTGACTCTTTTGTTATGACTTGTCATGTTTGTTATGACTCAATGCTTTTGCATAGTTACAACGATGCTTTGAGGTATATTGATGCATTTGTTTTTGTTTACAATGACGCTTTTGACTGTTCCATTTGTGCATTTGATTCTATCTTTTCATTTTTTACCCTAACCTTAATGTGTGTTTGATCTTTTGAGACTAACACATATGTGCAACCTTGGCATATGTTAGGAAAAGACAAGAAATCTTGAAACTACTAATGAATCTTCTTGCAAGACTTTATGCTTTCAATTTCTAAAATGAACTCACATTTGAATTTGGGTTTTAATTGATGAATTGATTGTTGTGTTTGGTAGACTATTGGTGTGTATGCTCTCTCCTTGTGCTACATGCAATCTTGGAGATAAAAAACACCACTATTTGCACATGTTTTGTACACCTGAGGAATACTAGTAAGTATGCCCTTCTCTTGTGCTATGTGCGATCTTGAGAATCATAAAATCTAGTGTCTCCATTTAATTTAGTAGGAGGCCTACTTGGGGATTTCATTACCTCAAGGGTGACCTCAACCATGTTTACTCATGAGGTATATAAAGGGGGGAGAACAAAAGTTGTGCCCAAGATGTAGGCAACATTCTTTAAGCCAAGCCTTTTGACCCTCAATCTATCGAGATGTGTATTGGCGACAAGAAGAGGGGAGAGCCCCCTTAACTCGGGCATCCTAAGATGGGCTCACTGTTCATGTGAATGCTACAAACCCTTTTTTAGAAGTTTTAATACCAACTACTATTGGCTTAGTAGAGTGTAGTGTACAATATCATGCTCGAAGTTACTCACCATGTACGTTTCTCTTGTTGAGGTGACATAATTTGTTGTTACAACCTAGTCCTTGTAAGGGTGGTAAGGTGGTACATGACCTTATCATACTCTAGTTACCCATTCATTTGAGGGTATTACATTGTGGTGGGTGGGCCTCTACTAAGTCAATACACCTATATTACTAGTTAGGCTATGATTTTTGAAGTGTTTTTCTTGTTCAATACTCATGATACCAAATAGCATGCACTCTTATTGAAGAAGGCTTGTGAAATCATACTTATTACCTTGGAGTTAGTCCTATATGCTATTCTTGTTGTGCTATATCTTTTTCCAAAAAGAATGAATCTAAATTAGTCTTCAAAATAATTAGATGTTCAAAACCCTGAACGGACTAGGTTTAACTTGCAAAACCTTTCCCCTGAGTTACAATGACAATTCTATTGTCACAATGAGAAGTTTGCAGTTTTGTAGCACTTTTGAGTACAAATCGACACTTTTGCAAAAGAAAATCGATGCTTTTAAAGTTGCATATTGATGCTTGTTGGCTAACACTTTGGCACCTTGAGGTTTTATTAGTATAAACTTGTCTCGGAGCTCGAAAAGGTGCAATTGCCTCCAACAACTTGAGATAATTATTCTATGTGAGGAATAATCACTCTTTGAATTTTAAAGAGGTACAACTCCCTCTCATATTTTCAATAAAATCCCAAGAAAACTTTTAAAGTAAATCATCTATAAGCTTTTAACCTGAAAACAATAAAGACAAATAAACTTGATACCATAAAAATTTCCAATACCAGATGCAATGTAAACTAAGATATCTCAATCTAAGAGAGAGTTTCTTTGTCTTAATTAGAAGTATATATAAGCGGATGAGTAATTGCTTCTTTAAAAGGTAACTGCCCAAAAATAATATGTCTCTTCGAATAACTTTAAAATAAAGAAAGCAACTAAAAAGTCATGAAGGTGGTGCTTCATTGGCAGGTTCCCCGATTAACTAGACTGTTGATGTGCTAATCCTCTTTGGAAAGCTTGGAAATCTTTTATGACAACCGCCATCTCCTTATGCCGAGGAGTGGTGGAATTTCCAACTCAGAGCTTCCAAACTACCTTATCATCTCATCCCACTTCTAGCCTTCTTTCATAAGCGGTTGCAAGCTCAGTCAATTGAAATAAGACCAAATCAATCCCACTGAATCTTTTGAGGCTTTTAGTATTGAAGGGCTGAGTATCAATGATACCATCAATCATATTTTTAAAATTCTCCTTCAACACTTTCGTATCTTCATCACCATTGACCTCTTCTCTTGTAAATTGTAGACCAAGCCTAGAGAGATTCTTGCAGACATCCTCACTGATTACATTACACTATCAATACTTTACCAAATTCTTGCAAGCTTTGTTTAACCACATAGAGCTTCCATTTGATGCTCTTTTTCCACACCATACAATGGTTGTCAACAACATTCATAAGAATTTGTTCATTGACCAGTTTCTCCAGTCCTAGATTCATCATTCCCTTGAGTTCACCCAAGATGTTGGTCCACACCATCTCTTCATTTCTAGTTGAGGCAATGTCCTTTCTAACTCTACCTTCAAAGTATACACATTTTGATGCACCCTCAACATATATGAAATGAATTGATTTCCTTTATTTAGTATATTCTCAGTACACTCACCTATAGCCTTTCCAAGCATCTTGTAGTTTTATATCTTACTTACCATCTCTTTCCCTATTGCTGATGTTGGATCAAATGCAACTTCCACTTCTGTGATAGATTGAGTAATGTCAAAGACAGACTTCAAACATTCAACCAAGACTCTGACTTGAATTTTCAATTCATCTTTGCTCCTCTTGTCTTTGGCAATTTCTCTACCAACCTAGCTACTATTATCTGAAAATTATACACGTCTCCATCCCTCGTAGACGGCCCTAGGGCTACTCTAGTGACATTGAAGTCATTAACAATTGCCTGATTGAATTCTTTCTACGTTGAAGGGTGATAAACTTCCATACAAATATTTCCTTTACTATCATCCTCTAATAACTTGGATGTGGTTTTCAGTTTCTTAGGCTTAAGAGTCCTTTGGATCAATTGATCTACAAGATATTTTTCTCGAAGACTCACTTGAACCATCTTCCTTTTCCTTAACAATGTCTGCTCCAACCATGAGGAGGTAAAGGAGTGGCAATTGATTTGGAACTAGAGGAACCAAACAAAGTCCTTCTCAATGGAGGAGAGGTAGGATGCTCATGTTCTGGAGAAGAAGGTGGAGTAGGAACAATTCTAGGAGACTTACATACCTCTCTAGCAGGAGACGAAAAAAGAGAGGTACTTGCATGAGACATCTTCTCCACACGTTCTCTCTAGTAAATTTATTTCAGGAGGTTCATCATCTCTACCACCCTAACTTTCTAATGGTACCTGATGCGTAGTAGATGATGTCCTTGAGGTTATGGGAGGCTGGCTACTCTCTCCCTAAGGTTGGGTGCTTTGTGGCCTAGTTGGAGGACACTATTTTTCTAACTTCTTAGCAATCCACTCTCCTGTTCTCTTCAAGAAGACTGCGGTCTTTGCCTTAATCGTTTCTATCTCTTTGATACTCTAATTCATAGTCACACTAGGCTAAATAGAAATTGTGAGATAAGAGGGATTTGCTGCATGCGGGTCTCTTCGTTCTCAAGAGATCACCAAGGAATGAAGTGCCCTTATCCACCTCAACATAAACTGAATGAAGAAATCACAAAGGAAATGTACACAAGCTAACTTTCAAAGAAAACTACTTCAGACCTGGAGAGAGCGAAACTTCTAGATTCTTGCCTCTGACAGAGTAGCTCTCGGCCAAAGGGCGGAAGCGTAGATTTAGGATGCTAGTGTTGTGCATTGTTGTCCAACTGGCGTGTTGGCGTCCTAAGCAACAAAAAGCTCAAGAGCTTAGGTGGGCAGAATAAAGTCTCACTTCCTAACTTGAATCTAATGTTTTTTTAGTAGAATAATCAAATAGAGGACAAAACTTCAAGAAAAGCACAAGAACTTGGAGAAAATCTACCCTCAACCAGACATTTGAGTCTTCACTCCAAGCTTTGCTTCACAACCTACACACAAAAGAACAAGGGGAAAATGTTGGGGCTGTATAGGGTTCTGCCTAAGTCAGACCCTCATTTTGGTGTTCCCACCTCCACGGACAACTAGATAGAAAAGGAGTGTAATTGAAATGAACAAAGCATGTGGTGAAATCAAAACCTACTTCAGGAGTAGAACCTACACCACGAGATGGAAAATGAAAAAGTAAATAGAAAAGAGTGAGAGAGAGCATTACTCATGGGCCTAGGCCCTCTCTAGAGCACACAGACACATCATTGAATGCTTGTTTGAGAGATGTAGCTATTGGAGGGACCTCAATCCAACAGAGTTTTGCTTGTCAAGGATGAGAGAAATCTAAGAGTGAAGTTAGACCCCAAAATGAGAGAAAATGAGGGGTTTTGTTGCATGCAAGGGTGGCAAAGAGCCATTACACTTGAAATCCTAACTACCAAGACACATGTCAAGAGTCAAGATTCAAGATTCCTTGTTTTAGACTCAAAAAACTGACAGGATGCTAGCACGTCACATAGACGTCTGTGCGCCGGGCAGGCGTCTAAGACATCATTTTTTTGGGAAACATGTCGTTAGGCTTCTGTCGATTCACTATTTGTCCACATGGAGCTAGAATTGTGAAATTACAACGCATGGGATTTTTGCCATTAATGCTCTTAGGCGTCATAAATGCTTGGAAAAGTGCAAAAATGTGGAATTGCCCCTAGGTGCAATTCTGCAACATTACATTTTTCCCCCACTTTAGTGGGCTCAATTTTGGAAAAAATCAACCACACTAAAGTAAAGAAGAAAATTTTTACCCAAATTTGAAATTTTATAGATTTGCGTGCCAAGAAAAAGGGTGCCTCAGAGGTCACTGAGGTCGAGCTAGCTAGTATCGAAGGTGCCCCCCAACAATTAAGCTTGATAAGCAGTACGTGACTAGTTATGAAAAGTCACAAAATTATGATTTGCAAAACTTCAGACTTAAGTCAGTTTCAAAAAATCGGAAGAAGCTACAACAACGAGAAGAATGATCAAGAAAAATTCTATGATTCAGAAGAAAAATATGGTAAAGAGGTGACTATATGCCCCCTCCTAAGTTTTCCCCTAGCTAGGTGGGGTAAATTCAGGAGAAAACCGGGGGGCCACAAACTCTAGGAAAAATGGGCCCCGGGGGGCCTATATATACCTAGGTGGGCCCTAAAAAGGGTCATTTTCACTATTCATTGCGAGGAAATTGTTGAATTTTGTGAGAGAAGATTTAGCAAAATGTCGAACAGGAGAGAGTACGAGGCGTCGAGGCTAGAGCAGTTGAGGGAGGACATTGTAGAGGGTCGTGAGGTGGACCAGGTAGGTCTTAAAACCTTGTTTTTAGTGTATTTTTACATGTTTTTAAAGATTTTTTTCCTGCTCGAGCCACACGTGTCTTTTTTATGCATTTGCGTCCTATTTTTGCACTGTTGTCTCGAGTACGCGTTGGCATCCTCAGGGTGTCAATGGTGAATTGGGACATATGTGCGGTGCATAGACATCTGTGTGGTGTGCAAAAGTCCTTAGTAAATTTTGCTTTCAATTTTTTTAAAATCTCATTTTTTGACTTAAAACTTTTTTCACTCTTTGTAGGACTATCTTGAGATCCGGGAGCATCCCGACGGGTGAGCATACCGGCTAGGTCACAAGTAGAGGTACCACCTCAGCGATGAAAAGGTCACATATCTACAGTAGGTTGGTCTCTGGCATGCATTCACTATGCTAGAGATGCGATACCATGAGCAGATACTAATGACCTTGATGGAGTGGAGGGATGCCACCACATCATCTTTGCAGTTGCCTACTGGAGAGATGAAAATCACTTTGGAGGATGTGTATTAGATTCTCGGATTTCCCATTTGCAGATGATGGGTGGTGATCGATGACACCTGGTCAGAATGAGAGCGATTAGAGGGTTTCCTCTATTGCTCGGGGTGGACCGATGGTGACGACGACATAGGGCATATTTACACACTATGGTATGAGCAGGCGCAAACCACTACACCCCTGCTACATCGCATGATGGTTGTGAGTGTGGCCTTCCGGTCATGATAGATAGGTGAGGATCTCACTTGCATGGGGGCCTCATCCATACCATTCGTGAGATGGTCAAGCATCAGACAATCTTTGCTTGGGGGCATAGCATGCTGACACACTTGTACTAGGAGTTGGGGCGGTATGTGCACTACGAGTACCACAGTCTCACAACATGCACACTATTGCAGGTGTGGGCTTTCACCCACATCATGTGCACAAGGCCGGTTGACTTCCCACAAAGGTGACTATACCATGTCCCCATGGCCCATTGGTACGAGGTGACAGGATAGTGGAGACACCAAGATCTACAGTTTTGGAGGTTATAGTTTGATATCCTTATACCTAATCGGGTCAGATGGAGACCCTACTATTTTTTCAGGTGGGTAGACAATAGTAGGTACCTTAGGAACCTATAGCGGGACCGTTTTCTCATAGGTCGTCGCGACCACATTATTATGCCTTATTATTGGAGTCGGGTCATGTGACAACATGTGAATGTATAGACTATTCCTCCTTATGTGCCCACATATACACGGGCATTCAGGAGTGCTACGAGACCAGGGATATTCCTCGTCCCTCGATCACTGATTTTGTTCCTTCAGATGATGACAAGCCCGACCAAGATCTGTTTCCAATAGCATCGGTAGATAACATTAGCATTGTTGCAGACTTCAGAGCGTGGTGGGATAGGCATCACCCTCGTCCTATGTTCTCAGACGATTCCCCCAAAAGAGATCCTAACCCATAGGAGGACGTGTTGCCATAGGCACCATAGGATAAGAGGAGAGGACAAGGAGGTAGGTGTTAGGAGGGTGAGGAGAAGGAGTAGCCATAGGAGGAGTGACCAACAACATCTTCAAGGACGAGGAAACAACGGAGGAGGTTAGACCCTCCACCAGCTACCCCTATCTCATCGACACCACTAGTACCCATTGTCACAACAACGACAACCTTAGCAATGCTAGGAGCAGATGCAGATACTGATGGAACAGGTCCTAGCATCGCTCCTCACCCTGACTCTACTTGGAAGCCAAGAGATCTAGGTATACAAAGCTTGTTGTTTTATATTTCAACACTTTTAGATTCCTTTGCTTATGATTACATAGATATTCCATGTGATACTAATCCTATTCTATTTTTTTGTGGTTGCAGGTGATGCACAGGGATGGAATGGGTTGATAGCCTAGTGCATATTAGAGGTGGCCCTTGACATGCCCATCTAGGACACGGTTCTTGAGGCATACTGACTAGTTTCCATGGGGTGACATGCCCATTTGTTTGAGCTGGTAGCGCATCTGAGAACTGCTTACGAGGAGTGGGGAGCATATATTGTACAGGGTGTTGCAGATGTGACCACATTTCGGGGCAGTGTGACCAACTGTCGAAGGAGTTGCAGACGACGCTCATAGAGCAAGACATAGTAGTGAGGAGGGTCGATGCTTCCAAACATGCACATGAAACCCTACAGAGCCACTTTGATGACCTCGCGGGATAGCCAACAACTGTGATCCCAACAGATGTTCAACAGGAGTTGATGCAGGCATGGATGACAACATTCTCCCTTCAGGGGGAGATCAGAGGGATGCATGCAGCCATATCTGCATTGTGCTCACACTGATCTAGGTCTATGACCACTGTGCAACCCCTTCCTAGACCACAACAACAATAGCTAGAGTTGGAGGGCTCCAGGAGCCACGCGCCACAACCATAGAGACCTCTTATTTTGTACATCAGTTTTGCAGCGAGATATATATATATATATATTGTATAGACATTCACATATTTAGTAGCCACTCATTTTTTGACGATAGTAGCCCGATACATGTTTATGACATTTGATTGGTATATATATATATATATATATATATATATGAGATACTGGTTTCAATATCATAGCATTGTGTACTTTGATGTGTATGCTCCTTTATTTTCATGCATGTTGATGCTATGAATGTTATATGTATATGGATGTATGTTTACATTAGATGTTATCATGATTTAATGAATACACATGGATTTATGTTAATTAAATACAATGATGATCTAACTACCTTAAAAGATGTAATGTAATGCATGGATACATAGCATAGTAAGACACATGTATGTATATTGCGCACACACACATGGTCACATCATAACACAATTTTTTTTATAGTGTGTTAATGAATAATGTCAACATATGCAGTGCTACTACCCTTAAAGAGTGAACACCACACATATGGCACATTAGACACCACACATAGTATCGACAAAGATGCATCACATTAACAAGATCTTTTAGATGTGTTCCATCCATAGACGATAATCCATAGGCACCCGAACCATACACGAAGACAACAATGTAAGGGCCTAACTAGTTAAGAATTAATTTCCCTCTTTGATCAGGCGGTGCATTTACATTTCTCTGATTCTCATAAAGAACCAGGTCTCCCAACTTAAAATTTCCAAGAAGCACACTTTGATTATACTGTCTGGATAATGATCGTTGATAAGCTTTAAGATGATCCAGGGTTTGTTATTGGCCCTCATCGAGCATCTCTAGCTAATGCAAATGATTAGATCAATAAGTTTCATCATTAATTAACCCTTTAAGGGAAACACGTAAAGACATATCTCCAACTCTAAAGGCATGATAGCTTTGGCACCATACATGAGGCTATAGGGCATCATTCCCGTCGTCGTACAAACACTTGTGTGATAGGCCCACAAAGAATACGTTAACTGATTATGCCAATCCTTACCGTGTTTGTTAACTATTTTATGAAGTATGAGCTAAAGAGTCTTGTTAGACGCTTCTACCTGACCATTAGATTGAGGATAGTAAGGTGTAGGAAATCTATGTTGAATGTGGAACTTTTCTAAGAATTGCTTTACTTCCTTATTCTTGAACGACATAAGATTGTCAGAAACAAGTGTAGTAGGCAATCCAAAACAAGAGATAATGTTATTTAGAAGAAAAATACAAATAGCTTCAACGTTCATAGATCGAAGTGGAATAGGTTCGACCCACTTCATGAAGTAATATGTAGCAGTGATGATAAAGGTATGTCCCTTAGAAGAAGGAGGTGATATTTTTCCAATAATATCCAACCCCCATTTTGAGAATGGCCAAGAGAGGTATGATTTTGTAACTATTGTGCAGGTGCATGAATAAGATGACTATGCTACTGACATTGCGAACACTTTTTAACGAATTCAAATGAATTTCATTCCATCGTTTTCCAAAAGCACCCCATGTGTATCAATTTCCTCACTAGAGATTTACCACCAAAGTTTCCACCCCCAGAGCTTGAATGGGCTTCTTTAACGACAAGGGGTATTTCCTCTTTAGTGAGACATCAAAGAAGCAAACCATTATAAGAATTTCGATAGAGAATATCAGAAAAAATAACATAACAGGCTGAAAGATTTCGTATACGAGTGCAATCATTTTTTTTCGAATCATCAAGAAAATTTCCAGTCTTCAGGTAGCTGTAGATATTAGAAAACCATTCTCCTGAGTCTATGTGAGAGAATAAAAAAGCATCAGATTCAGGTTGATTGGAAATAGCTGGAGTCTGAAGGACTTGAACCATGAAGTGGTATTCTTTTGTATCTTCATCCGAAGGTACTGGGGAAGTGGCACTTTCCATGGCATTTGAATGTCTATTCTCCCTCCTAGGGACACTATCTATCGTGAAGGAGGAGAATCAATTTAGCAAGGACAAAGAAAGGTCTCAATATCTAGACAAATTACTTTGCTTAGCCTGATAGGTTCCCGTAATTTGATTCACAATAAGTTTAGAATCACCCAGTATGTGGAGATGTCTTATTTTTAGTGCAATCACAACATGCAAGCCAACAATGAGGGCTTCGTACTTAGTGATGTTGTTAGTTCAAGGAAAGTCCAATCGAAAGGAGAGAGGGACTAGCTTACCTTTGGGTGACATTAGAACCACACCCACTTTAGAACCAGTCTGACATCTCAACCCATCGAAGCACATTTTCCATTCAATGCCATAATTGATCGCAAAAATGTTCTCATCAAGAAACAAATCCAAACCCAGGAAGGAGTGAGATTAGGGAGAGTCTACCAATTGATTAGCAACTACTTGACCCTTTATTGACTTTTGAGTAATGAACTTTATGTCAAACTCAGAGTAAAATTACCCATTTCTCTAACCTCCCAACAAGGTCGACACTAGAGAAAAAATGCTTTAGAAGGTCACTTTTTATGATAACATGCATTTCAACATGGAGAAGATAGTGCCTTAGCTTTTGTGTAGCAAAAAAAAGAGCAAGGCATTGGTTAACCATGGAGGAATAATGAGTTTCGTAATCAACTGGGATGTGACTAATGTAGTAGACCACTCTCTCTTTCCCGACATCATCATACTGAGTAAGGAAAGTTTCCAAAGCATATGGTGACGCTGCTAGGTAAAGCAAAAAGGGTCTATCCTGTATAGCCCACATCAATATAGGGGGATCAACCAAGTAGGATTTGATTGACTCAAAATCTTTCTGGCACTCTTCATCCCATATGAAAGAAACATTTTTCTTTAACAAGTGAGTTAAAGGAAGGGTGTGATCAACCAGTTGAGATATGAATCTACAAATTTCTTGAATCTTCCCTTGCAAACTTTGCAACTCAGTGATATTCCTGGGTGGAAGCATGTTAAAAATAACATCGGTCTTATTTGTGTCGACCTCGATTCCATGGTGAGAGACTATGAATCCCAAAAGTTTTCCTACGTCTACACTGAAGACACACTTAAGAGGTTTGAGTCTCATCTTATAGAATCAAAGCCTCTAAAAAATAAGACAAAGGTTCTTCACATGATCTTGACAAGTTATAGATTTCTCCAAGATGTCATCAACATAATCTTCTAAAATATTATGAATAAAATCATGAAATATTAGGGTCATTGCCCATTGGTAAGTAGCTCCCACATTCATTAACCCAAAGGGAATAACCACATAACATAAAGTACTCCAAGAGGTAGTGAAGGTTGTCTTGTATTGATCTTCTAGATTAATATGGATCTAATTGTAACTTGAAAAGCCATCCATGAAAGATAATAAGGCATGGCCTATAGTTGAATCCACAATCATATCTATATTAGGTAACGAAAAATCATCCTTAAGAGAAGCCTTATTAAGATCACAAAAGTCAATACATATACAAATATGGCCATCAGGTTTGCTAACAACAACAATGTTTGAAATCCAAGGGGAATAGTCGATTGAATGGATAAATCTTGCTTTCAACAGCTTCTCTATCTTAGTCTTAACCATGAACGCCACATTGGGATTGATCTTCCAGATTTTCTGCTTAACTGGCTTAGCGTCGAGATATGATGATATTATGAACCACTATAGAACCATCAATACCGGGCATGTCCTCATATTTCCAAGAAAAGATAACAGGATGGGAATGTAGGAGATCAAAGTGCTCGTCCACTTCTTTCGAGGAAAGAAACTTCCCAAATCTTAATTACTTTTTCAAAGGACTTAGGATCCATAGAGATTTCAGTAGTATCTACTTTAAGGAGAGAACTGTGAACTCTAGGATGTGATATTGGAACATCATCACCAACATTGGA
Organism: Sequoia sempervirens; assembly: GCA_007258455.2. Classification (NCBI taxonomy): domain Eukaryota; kingdom Viridiplantae; phylum Streptophyta; class Pinopsida; order Cupressales; family Cupressaceae; genus Sequoia; species Sequoia sempervirens. Next base: position 12,992 of record VDFB02352037.1, on the reverse strand, counting down.
TAGAGGGTCCTCCTCATCAATACTTAAGACAAATTCTCCAAAATATGCCCGTTCATGTAGGTGATACAAAAATCATCTTTTGTGATGAAAAGGAGGAAAATGGGAGTAGGCACCTAAGAATTCCTCAAGCGCTTCATCTGAAGAGAAGACATCTAAAGGGAATTTCTTGACCTGCTCCCTATCCTCTATTAACTCAGGATGGACCAAACTCAGTGGTTCAACCAAAATCATATTAACACTACACCAAGGTTTCTGCTTAGATTGTTCAATAGAGCACCCCAAATACAAATAGCACTTTCACGGCTTAAACTAAATGGGGACTTGGATTCCTTGCTCAATATGCCCCAGGCCTTTCTACCCATAGCCATATTGAGAAGTGAGTTGATATCAAAAACCATAACGAATTTGTAAAACTTTGAGAGGCAGTGACTCTACGTGGAGGGATTCATTCCACCAGTGAACATCAAATGCATCTACAAGAGCACAATCGTCTCTTTTACTTGATTCAAAAATATTAACCTCTTTTGAAATAGTGGGACTACTCTCCTCAATAGGGGAAGGAATAGTCTCCTTGATAGGATCGCAACTCTCTTCCTCAATGGGAGTGTCATCCACTTTTACATTAGAGGTCTTTGGAAACTCTAGACAAGTGGGCTCGCTTTGTATTCTACAATGAAGAATTCAGAGAATTCCATGGACCCCCATTCATCACCAAAGAAAGTATTTGATTCAGGAGAAGAGGCAGATGGGGAGGACTTAGGAATTTGTACTTCACGTGACTCAATTTTAACAACATTTGCTTCAGGAAGAACCTCCATAGAGGATATCGCCGAGGAACACACCATAGCATCAATAGTCAAAGATGGAATACAATTCTTAAGAGTGGAGACAACCGAAGCCTGACCAGTAGCCACTAACTCGCAAACATGAATAGCTTCCAGGTCAGCTTTAATAGTGACCACCCAATTATTTGCAACAAACTTTAAGGAACAATGTAAAGTAGAAGTTACGACACCCATATCATGAATCTAGGGTATCCCCAAAAAAATATTGTAAGGTAAAGGGCCAGACATCACATAAACCAAAGTAGGTAAGGTAACAGGGCCTAGCTACAAAGGTAGTATTATTGTGCCTAAAGCTTGATGGACGACATTATTGAACCCACAAATGTACAAAGAAGAAGCAACTAGAGAAGATGAATCAAATTTAATCTTAGGTAGTAGGTCAATACCACAAACGTTGAGAGAAGAACTAGTGTGAATGAGAGTACGCCTAATGCCAATGTTATTAACATTAGTTATAATCATCAAAGGGTCCGCTTGCTTCTACACATCTAGAGGCAGGAGTTCTTGGAGATGGAATGTAATATTCGACGAATCTGCATGAATATGATCCAACAGTGCATTAAATCCATAGGACTAGTGGAGGAAGGAAAGAGGATCTTCGGCAAGGCTTCCTAAAGCATCTCCTAATAAACTAGAGCAGTCTGAAGCAAATCCCAAAGTGAGATCTTAGACAGAGTAACATGGAGCTGCTCGACAAGATCATAATCACCTAGTGCTTTGATCGTAGGCTTAGGAACTGAAAGAAGGCTTGGTTGAGAAGGTGGTAAAGAAGTAGGAACTTGAATAGGTTGAGATGTAGAAATAGAAGGTTGTTGATCCAAATTCTATTTGTTTCTTCATGTATTATATGTGTTCCCAACAACATTATAAGAAGTAGAGTCCATAGCTTTTATGAACCTTGAGTACAAGTTTGGTGAATCATCTCGATATGAAATACCATATATAGAATGATCCTCCCTTGGAGAAGGGTTAGCCAGGGTCACATAAATGATAGGTTTCTTAGGGCTTGGAGAAGCCACAAGGACCACCACTACGTTTACCGACTCCTCGACTTGCAGAGAAGAAGTTTGCTTGGAAGATTTACGAATAGGGGAAGATGCTTTTAAGAAATCGTATACAACATCATCCAACATGTCAAAATATTCCTTAGAGAAAGCATTATCATAAACATGAAAATAGTGTAAAAATAGATTTGACATGGTTCATGCCGGGTTCACCAAAATATGAGATAAGAGGGATTTGTTGCACGCGGGTCTCTTCGTTCTTAAGAGATCACCAAGGAAAGAACTGCCCTTATCCACCTCAACATAAACTAAATGAAGAAATCACAAAGGAAATGTACACAAGCTAACTCTTAGAGAAAACTACTTTAGACCCAAACAGAGCGAAACTTCTAGATTCCTGCCTCCGACATAGGAGCTCTCGTCCAAAGCATGGAAGTGCAGATTCAAGATGCCAGTGCGACACACTGTCATCCAACTGGTGCGTTGGAATCCTAAGTAATAGAAAGATCAAGAGCTCAGGAATGCAAAATAAAGTATCACTTCCTAACTCGAATCTAAGGTCTTCTGAGTAGAATAATCAAACAGAGAACAAAAATTCAAGAAAAGCACAAGGAGAACTTGGAGAAAATTTACCCTCAACTAGATGTTCAAGTCTTCACTCCAAGCTCCACTTCACAACCTACACACAATAGAACGAGGGGAAAATGTTGGGGCTATATAAAGGTTTGCCTCAGTCAGACCCTTGTTTTGGTGTTCCCACCTCCATGGACAACCAAATAGAAAAGGAGTATAACTTAAATGGATAAAGCGTGTGGTGAAAGCAAAACCCTCTTCAAGAGTAGAACTTGTAGCACGAGATGGAAAGTGAACAAGTAAATAGAAAAGAGTGAGAGAGAGCATTACCCACAGGGCTAGGACCTCTCTAGAGCACACAGACGCATTGTTGAATGCTTGTTTGAGAGCTATAGCTATTGGAGGAACCTCAGTCTAGTAGAGCTTCACTTGCAGAAGTTTTTCTTGTCAAGGATGAGAGAAATTTGTGAGTGAAGTTGAAGAGAGCTTGAGTGAATGAAGTTGGACCCCAAAATGAGAGAAAATGAGGGGTTTTGTTGCATGCAAGGGAGACAAAGAGCCACTACACCCAAAATCCTAACTACTGAGACATGTGTCAAGAGTCAAGGTTCAAGATTCCTTGTTTGAGACTTAGAAAACTAATAGGACACTAACGGATTGCATAGACGTGTGTGCGCCACGCAGGTGTCCAAGACATCAATTTTTGGGAAATGTGTCATTAGCTTGCTATTGCTTTGCCATTTGTCCACATGGAGCTAGAATTGTGAAATTATGGCCCATGGGATTTTTTCCATTAATGCTCTTAGGTGTCATAAATGCTAGACAAAGTGCAAAAATGTGGAATTGCCCCTAGGTGCAATTCTGTGACATTATAGAAACATGTTTGATAAAAATGGGATCCACTAAATCTGATTCACCATCTTCAAAAATTCAGATATCCCAATTAAGGTTGAACATATTTATTTGTCTCAAGGACAACCTCATCCAACACCTCCTTACTTCATACTCATTAGCACAATCGACCCAATAATATTCCAAGTCGGGAATATGATGAAAACTAAGACCTAGTTGCAATTTTTTTTTTACAAATTCTTTGATATCAAAAGAAAACATGGCATCATAAAACTGCAAAGTATACCTAATTAGGTCCCTCTCAATGTTGAGTGCATTTGACATAGAGTTGCATGAGAAATAACCAAGTCCAACGAGAAATTGATTTTTGATCTTCTTTCTCTCCTAGAATCTTTTATTCACCTCTACAAGTTGTCTGTAGATTTCTTTTAATACAAATTTATCTTTGTCATACCTAGGGAGTTTTAGTGGAAGACCATCAAATCCTCCAACCATAATATATGAGAACCTTTAGAATTGAATGAAATGGCTCCAATAAGTATCAACTAGCTATATGGCTTCAGGAGTAAGCCTTAAACCAATATCTCCCTGAATTTTATAAGTTACCCTCATGGTAAAGGTATCGGTAATCCTGCTGTGATGATAGTAACTTTTACCAAATTGCATCTTGTCATAGTAGTCAAAAATTGAAACTTCCTCTTGTGGATGTGGACTTGGTCTCAATCTTGACTAGGGTCTTGTATTAGCAATGTCATAAATCAAGTATGAAGACATATAAAAGAAATTGTTAAGTAAAAAATGGATGATCATGTGGTGTAAATAGTCACTAATTAGTTGAGCCCAATCCAAGAATTGCATCACTGTTAGTATAATATGAACAAAGAAATACTTCCATTCTTCAAACTCACGAGCTTTCTCATTACCACTTAGCCTATGTAGGAGTATAATTATATCAGAAATATCATTTACAAAATGATTCATGTGCAAGTTTTTGGGTAATTGGGATTTACCCCTCTTAGGTGTGCCAAGCCATTGTCTAGCAATTGTGTTCCTATAAGAGCCTTTCTTTTTTGAAAAAAAAGTCTGTGATAAAGTGAGATCAAATATTGAGTATTGTTCTCTCTTTGGGAATTTCAGACATGAGGAAAAAGCATCTCTATGAAATTTCACTACTAATCTATTTTCATCAGTCCTAACCTCTTCATAATCATAATGTTTTATACATTCCACTATCAAATTCGAACACTGAATTGCAATAGGAAAAGTAGTCGCTCACAATAACCTGCTATCAATTAACCTTTGTGTAATGGGTGGAGGGTTAGGCTTCCCAAAATTTTCCCAAAATTAATCTAAACTCACATGCCCTAGCTTGGTATCCCCACTTTTTGGAATGGTGCTAGTTAAGCCAAAAACATATTCGTAGCCCTGATATTGATACTTCTTTATGGCTGAAACCCAAGGGAAAACTTATGCTAGCACAAATTTTCACTCCATAATAGAATTCCTAGCAATTTATAATTTAACCAGACAGAGAAACAATACCTATTAATGGGTCTCAAGCTCTGGGAGCTGAAAATTGTAAGAATTTTTTTCTCTTCTCTACTCTAATTCTTTCTCCCATCTCAATTGAAATGTGCATTTCTCAATGGCTCGAGCCACTTTAAAAACTTCCTTAATTAATGCTTAAGTGGATTAGTAGTTAACACCTCCTTCTATTGAGCTTAACACGTGTAACCTTTCACATCTTCCTTTCATTTCAATGAATTTTTAAATATTTGAAAAGGAATGACTAAGAAGCACCTTTTCAACAGAATGAATAGTTTTCAAACCTCGTTGAGGATCGATAGAGGTTTTGAAACCATTATAAAGCTACGAAATGCATTGTCTTTAATATATTCTTCATATCACTTCTTGGAACAAAGTATTTGCCATTGAAAGAGAGGAAAAGAAGTTTTGACAACCATGTCAAAGGCCAATAGAGGTTTCAAATCATTTACGAAAGTCTGAGATGATTTACTTAAGCTCCTGCGAAACTTACAAAAGTTGATACGAATACTTCGGGCTTCGACAAAATTTTCTAAACTTAACAAATATCGACTTCAAAGGATAAATTTTGATATATTGGATGAGAGTGAGGGTATGAAAACCTAAGCAAGGGCCGATGGAATTTTGAAAACCGCAAGGAGGACTGGCAACTTATATATAGCCAAATTTAGAGTAAGTGAACACGATTTTTGTGAAGGGACAAAAACTATGCTAACAATTGGCTCTAACCAGGGACAAGGACTATTTAGGACGAAGCAAGGAACCCAAAAAATAGTGAAGTAGACCAGTGCTTTATCAATTGGGAAGTAGATTCAATATCCATCACAAAAATACAAACCAATCATTCTCAAAAAAACACACCAAAATTGTGACCAAAACTTCTAAACTAAATATATACAAAAAAGGAACTCTTCATGAATACTCACATTTGGTATAACTTGAGGTCTTTCCCATTATAAGGAATAAGCAATGGAGTATCATCAAGCTATGACAACTTGAAAATATTTGGGCTGCATTCTTGAGTTACCTCAAATGGACCTTTCTAGAGAGAATCGATCTTCTTGTGTGCACCCTTAAAATTTCTTCTTTTATCCCATAGCAATACCAAATCTCTGATCATTAATTTTTGGGGCTTGGTATTCTTATCAAAGAGTTTCTTGGCTTCGGCCTGAGATGCATGGTGATCTTCTCTACCATTTTGTTTCTTTGCTCTTCAATCTTAGAGAGATACATAATCCTTTTTTCTAAAGCGTCTTAGAATTCTTGATCCTCTATTGTGGTATGTAGCTTGTTAGTAGACAACTCTAGTGGAAGAGGTAAAACACTTCCTATTCCATATACCAGCTCAAAAGGAGACATACCTATAGCTTTCTTAGGAGTTATCTCACTGGTAGAATTATCAGTGACTAATTTGTAGCATTATCTTTGAATATTCAATACCAATCTATTTTCATCAGTCCTAACCTCTTGTGTCTCATAATCATAATGTTTCATACATTCCACTATCAAATCTGGACACTGAATTGCAACAAGAAAGGAAACCACTTCTAATAACCTACTTTGAATTAACCTTTGTGTAATGTGTGGAGGGTTAGGTTTCCCAATTTTGTCCCAAAATTCATCTAAACTCATGTTCCCTAGCGTGGTATCCCCAATTTTTGGCATGGTGCTAGTTAAGCCAAAAAATATTAGTAGCCCTGACATTGATACTTCATTGTGGATGAAACCCTAGGGTATAGGTGTAATTTGCAAGGGGAAATCTTATTCCAACATAGTTCTTCACTTTAGAATAGAATTCCCAGTAATTTATAACTTAACTAGATAGAGAAATAGTACCTTTTAATGTGTCTCAAGCTCCAAGAACCAACAACTGCAAGAATTTGTTTCTATGTTCTACTCCAATTCTTTCTCCCATCTCAATTGAAATGTGCATTTCTCAATAGCTTGATCCACTTTAAAACCTTTTGTAATTAATGCTTGAGTGGATGAGTAGTAAACACCTCCTTCTATTGAGGTTGGCACTTGTAACCTTTCATGTCTTCCTTTCATTTCAACTACTTTTCAGTTTCAATCGGTCTAACCAATCTTCTTGTTCATTAAAATTTTTGTTTTGGTATATCTCTTAAATGCCAAGTTCTTCAACACTCAGTAGTACAAAGCCTTGGAATCCAATCCAGTTCCTCCAAGGTTCTCCAGTTTCAACCCAAAGCACTGGGGTTCACAAAATTTTCTAAACTTAATGAAGATTGACTTCATAGGATAAATTTTGATATATCGGGCAAGAGTGAGGTTATGACAATCTAGGCAGGGGTTGATGGACTTTTGAAAACCACAAGGGGGATTGAAAAACTTACATACTTAGTATCCAAATTTAGATCAAGTGCACATGATTTTTGTGAAGGGATAAAAACTGTGCTAACAATTGGCTCTGACTGGGGATGAAGACTATTCAAGACGAAGCAAGAAACCCAAAAACTAGAGAAGTAGACAAATGCTTTATCAATTGGGTAGTAGAGTCAATATCCATGGAAAAAACACAAACCAAGAATTCTCAAAAAAACCGAAAAAAGAAAAACACACCAAAGTTGTGACCAAAAATCCTAAACTAAATATATACAAAAAGGGGACTCTTCATGAATACTCACATTTGGTATAACTTGAGGTCTTTCCCATTATAAGGAATATGCAATGGAGTATCATCAAGGTATGACAACTTGAAATTATTCAGGCTGCATTCTTGAGTTAGCTTAAATGGACCTTTCTAGAGAGAATCGATCTTCTTGTGTGCACCTTTAGAATCTCTTCTTTTATCCCATAGCAATACCAAATCTTCGATCATGAATTTTTTGGGCCTATCCTTCTTATCAAAGATTTTCTTGACTTTAGCTCAATGCATGGTGATCTTGTTTACCATTTCATTTCATTACTCTTCAATCTTAGAGATACATAACCCTTTTTTTCTAAAGTGTCTCAAAATTCTTGATCCTCTATTGTGGTCTGTAGCTTGTTAACAAACAACTCTAGTGGAAGAGGAAAACCACTGCCTATTCCATACACCAATTCAAACGGAGACATACCTATAGCTTTCTTAGGAGTTATCTTGTCTTCCCACAATGCTTCAAAAAGTTTCTTTTGCCATTTTTTTTTGGTTTTCATCCACTAGTTTCTTAATGATGTTGACATGATTTTTAATACTGGATTCAGCCTACCCATTCCCTTGAGGGTAATAGTATACATAGTGGGATAAAGAGATTCTATTCTCATAGTAGAAGAGAGATATCTCATTGGAAGAAAAATTGGTAGCATTATCAGTGACTAATTTGTAGGGCACTCTAAATTTTACTAAAATATTTTCTTTTGATGAAATCACAAACTACCTATGAAGTTGTTCACTTGACAGGAATGGATTCCACCCACTTTGTGAAGTAGTATGTAGCAGTAAGAATGTGTGCATGCCCAACACTAAATTAAGGATTGATTGGCCCAATAAAATCCAATCCCAGTTGCATAAATGACTCATCAATCACCATAGGTCTCAATGGAAGTGCTGCCAACTGAGGTATTCCTGTGAACTGTTTGCACTTTTCATAATTTTCTACCCAGTAATATGCATCTTGAAACATTCCAGGATAGTAATAACAATTTAATAAGATTTTAAAAGTAGTCATGGAAGAAGAGAAGTGTCCTCCACATGCCTCATTGTGGAATGTCTCCAATAATCTCTTCTATTTATTTTAATCAACACATTTCAAAAATGTGTCATCCGGTCCTCTTTTTTATAAAGTATCTTCTCAAATAACATACTTAGCTGGTTTCAACTTAAGATTCCTCTTTTTCTTAGGAGACAAATGTTTCAGGTATTCTCTATATGTAAGGTAATATGCAAAATTCAAGAACCATTCATCATGAAGGGTAACTAGTAACACCATGGGAAGATCTTTATCCTCTTATTGAGATTGATTTTCAGCCATCAACTTACATAGACCCCTTCCTCTGACCAACTTGGTGGGCTTAATGTCTATATCACACTTTTGTACCTTAGCTATCCATCCTCCTCTTCTATCGCAACCAATATCTTGTTGAGTGAGTACACTTTTGACAACAAGATCTGTTACATAGATAATTGAATGAGAATGTAGAATGTAGAAACAATTTTTTTTTACTGCTTTAATCACAAAGAATGCATGTTTTCAACTTTAGAGTAATTAAGTTCATGTTTCTTCAAAGGTACACTCATGAAGGCAATTGGTGCTTGAATGTTCTGGTCATCAAATTGCAGTAGGATGGCAAACATTGTATGTTTAGAAACATAACAACAAATAATGAAGTATTTATTGAAATCAGATGTACTAATACCAAAGCATGGGTGATTGCTTCTTTAATATACTTGAAGGCTTGCTTGCCAGATTCATTCCACTTAAAAAAATGCTTTTCTTTTATCATATCCACTACGTGTTTGCTTATTTCAGAGAAGTTAGATACAAATTTTCTCAAAAAATTGACTTGTCCAAAGAAATATTTGAACTTGGTCCTATTAGAAGTTAGAATCAATTGTAAGATCGCCTTAACCCTTTCTAGATCTATTTTGACTCCATCCTTTTACACTATATTCCCTAGTAGCTTAACTTTAGTGACTCTTGTATATGCATAAAATTGGTCATGTCTAATTAATCCTGACATTTAATTAAATATTTATTATTTAATTAGTTTCTCTAAAGTCCTCTACATATGATTAAATTTAGTTAACTTAATTATATTGTTCATTCACTTTATTCTTCCACCTTAATTAAATAAATTCACTTTATTTAATTATTTCATATTCATATGTCTACTTAATTAATTAAATAAATACCCTTTATTTATCTTAATTAATTATCACCTTTTGAATTTAATTAAGTCTTTTGATTTAATTAAATTTAAAATATTTCCTTTCTCCTATTCAAAATCTTTCTTCTAATTAATTAAATATTTTATTTAATTAATTTCATCTACATGTCATTTCTTAAAAAGATTAATTAAATATCTTTATTTAATTAATATCCTTCATATCTTTTCAAATCATAATTAAATATTTTATTTAATTATGAAATCTTTTATTATTCTTCAAATCTTAATTAAATGATTATTTAATTGAGAAAAATCTCCATGCCACCCGTAAATAAATAATTGAATTTATAATTCATTATTTAGCTTCTTAAATCTTTCCAAAATCCTCTAAAATGATGATTTTTTATCATCTCATCTTAGCTCTTCCATAAATAAACAATTGAATTTATAATTCATTATTTATCTTCTTAAATCTTTCCAAAATCCTCTAAAAAGATGATTTTTTTATCATCTCATCTTATCTCTTCCATAAATAAATAATTGAATGTATAATTCATTATTTATCTTCTTAAATCTTTCCAAAATCTTCTAAAAAGATGATTTTTATCATCTCATATTATCTCTTCATATCTTTAATTAAATATCCTTCATATCTTTTCAAATCATAAATAAATATTTTATTTAATTATGAAATCCTCCATTATTCTTCAAATATTAATTAAATATTTTATTTAATTAAGAAAAAATTTCATGTCACCAATAAATGAATAATTAATTTGATAAATTCATTATTTATCTTCAAAATCTTTCCTCAATCTCACAAAAAGATGATTTTTACAAATCATCTTTATCATCTCATCTTATCTCTTCCCCGAAAAAGGAAGCAAATCTTGCTTTCTATTTTTCTCTCCAGTCTTATCCATCTTCGACCGTTCGATCTGCTAGGAATTATCACAACCGTTGATCACATCAACCAATCAGAAGCTTTTGAAAACTCTATAAATAATGTTGCAAATCCAAGCATTGGTTGGAATTAGAGATCAATTGCATTAGAGATAGGCGATTAGCATTTTAGCATTATCAACTTTTACATTCATAATTTCGTAATTTTACATTCTATCAATCATATTTAGTTTAAGCATTTTATTCATATCTTAGCATAGCATGCATTCATCTTCAAATCTCGTTCTCTAGGAAGACTATTTGTTGAGCCTAGCATACAATCTGAGAGCAAGCTGGAATCGACAAAAACACTGGAGATAGAGGACGATAGGACGACATCAAGGACAAAAGACTGAGTTTTCATTCTTTCTTATTTGATCTTCTATTTTGATATAATGTCTTATTGGTGTGTTTGATTTATTATTGTTTTTAATATACATTTCATACACTTAAAAATTGACCACACAACTCCAACAACTAATTTCTTAGGATTTAAAGAGATTTTGTGGTCTTTACACCTTTGAAGAACCCTCTCTAAATCCCTTAATTGATCTTCCCTCCTTTTAGAAAACACTATCAAGTCATCTCGATAAATCACAATTATCTTATTTTTGAGATCACCAAAGGAGATATCCATAACTCTCTGGAAGGTGGCACCAACATTAATGAGTCCAAATGGCATTTGGTTGTAGGTGAAGGTTCCCTATGGAGTAGTGTATGCTATTTTATGTTGATCCTCTCCTACAACACTAATCTAGTTATACTTGGAGAAGCCATCAAGCATGGAAATCATCTTAGAACTTGCTAGTGTTTAGAGGATATGGTTCATCATAGGCATTGGGTAATTATCTTTTAGAGATGCATGATTGAGATTTTGAAAATCTACACAAATCCATATTTCTCCATTCTTGTAAAATGAGACTATATTGGCAACCCAAGTCAAGTGATGAATAGGATATATAATTATAGTTTTTAACATCTTATCAATTTCTCTGAAAATAGCATCAATGACCTTGGGGTTATAATTCCTCTATTTTTGTCTGAAAGAAACTACACCTTCCTTCAATTGTATGTGATGCTGAAAATACCCACCCATGAAATTATTTAAGTCATCATAGCACCAAGCAAAGACTTCTTTGTATTTAATTAGCAATGCCACCATGATCTCTTTCTCCTTAGGTGTACAACACTTTCCTATATATACTAATTTTGGGGATTCAACATCTCCAATATTCACTATCTCATATTCCCCTGTATTGCTCATGGATTCACTCATTTTCTTCTTAATCACTCGGTCATGCTGATCAAACAAATCTTCTAAGGACACTAGGCTCTTAGGAATCTTGTTACCTTTTAATTGAACCATTCCATCCTCCAAGTCTTGTACACTATCCAAACAAAATTCTTGCAATCATTAGTACTACCTTCAAATAAGGCATGGGAAAATATTTTAATATTCTCTAAGAAAGCTTGGATTTGTTTGTCGTTATCAAATACCTACCAATGGTTGACATTATCTAGGACACTGGGTCTCTAAATCATCTCAATCTTGTATGATTTTTTCTTGAAATTAGGATGAGGAAGCAACAAGGAAGCAAACACCGCTAAAGAATTAGCCCTAGAATTTAATTCCCTGAGTATGGATTCTATAGAGAAAGCATCAAAGTATTCAATATAATCCCACACTTTATTTTGATAATGTATCAATCTTTCATTCTTAATAGTGAAGACCATGCGTACTTTTTTAGCTATCAATTTAGCGTCCCCCAAGTCTTTGAGTATTTATTTCCCTTATCTTTTTCCTTAGAAAATCCTAATAATAGGGCTTCATATTCTACAGTATTATTGGTATTTGAAAATTCTAACTTATAGGAAAAATAAAATACTTCACCTATATGAGCAATTAGAACCACACCCACTCCTGAACCAAAACTAGAACATCCATAAAACTCCATTGTCCATAGTTTAGAAGAAATATTTTGACCAATAAATTTTGTGTTTTTGTCATGATCAGAGAGAATCACACAATTCCTAAATTTAGATTCCTCATAGAGAATTTTTGATCTAGGATCTTCCAACTTTAGCACTGAAAACTTAGCCTCTGGTTCAAGGTCCAGGTGTATGGTGCAGGAGCACCTTGCTCACTAGATGCCTTTAATTGGAAAATTTGTAAAAAATTAACTTTCAATTGTAAAAGCATTGTAAAAAGGTCTTGGGAGGTCATAAATAATGTATTTGAAGTATCAAATAGGTCTTAGGTGGCCAAAATATTGGAAAAAGCAAAACTTGTAAAAATTGCTAAAGTTGTCAATAAAGCAAAAATGCAAAAAGTGCAAAAAATAAGAAGATGAAGAGTCTTTGTGGGAAAATTGAAGGGATAGGTCGGTGAAAGAAGTTGAAAAGG
>VDFB02352035.1:0-23249 GCA_007258455.2 Sequoia sempervirens | reverse complement strand
GGTTTAAATGAACTTCAAGTTGTCGAAAATTACAAGCAAGGTCTTGGCACTAGAATGACATTACCAATTAATCGTCTCTCATCCCAGTGGACCACATAATCTTCCTCATCATGCACCCTGAGTACCTGCAACCAAAGAAAAACCTCTCACAAGTCCAACAACCAATTTATTAGTCTAATTTAGGCTAAAAATTCAATGCATCAAAGTTAAAATAAGATAATAAGATTAATAATCACATTCATTAACATTAACATCGATTTCCGCAATCAACATGTGCACACACATTTATACATATATGTCCACATAATAAAATCTAAAAGTCCACCCCTAATCCAAATTACATCAGGGCTAGGGGTCATGCAAAAGATTTAGCAAGGTATCTAGGGGATATGAAATACTCCCCCCCTAAGGATTAAGCTGGCTCGACTTAATTAAACAAGTATGGATATTCTACTTTTATTACATTTTTATCTTCCCAAGTAGCCCCTTGTTCCCCATATTGGTCTCATAGGACCTTAACTTGTTGGATAGTTCCGTTGTATAACTGTAGGTTGTTCCTACACTATGATTGCGATTGGTTCAAGGTGGATATCTCCAACATCTTCCACCTATAGTGCATGCTAATTAGTTACATGTGTGGGGTCAACAATATATTTCTCAAGTAGTGATGCATGGAATACATTATGAATGCGAAGAGAGATGGAAGGAGAGCTAGTTGGTAAGCTACACGACTAATTTTATCAAGTATCTTGAAAGTTCCTATGTATTGTGGAGCTAATTTAGCAGCTTTTCCAAACTTTATTGAGCTTTTATGTGGTCTAAAACACAAGAACACCTTGTCACCTACTAAAAATTGCCTTGGTGTCCACTTGGCATCCACATAACATTTTTGATGATCTAAAGCCTCATTCAATATTTCCCTTATAATTTTCACTTGATTGTCATATTCTTGAAGAATCTCTGGCCCAATACTTACACGGTTTTCTAAACTATCCCATCCTATAAGTGTTTTTCACTTTTTTCCATACAAAGCTTCGAATGGGGCCATTTGGACAGAAGAATAGTATGAATTATTATATGCAAATTCTACTAATGGTAGATACTCCTCCCACTTAGTGGGTTGATCTATGGCATATATTATGAGCATTTTCTACAAAACTTGGTTAACTCTTTCAGTTTGACCATCTATTTTAGGGTGGTAAGCAGTGCTCAAATTGAGTTTGGTTCCTAATGTGGTCATAATAGAGGTCCAAAACCTAGAAGTAAACAACTTATCTTTGTCAAAAATGATTACCTCAGGCATCCCATGCAACCTAATGATTTCCTTTATGAATATTTTAGCCAAAAGTGGGGCATCATCCTTCACATTTCCTAGTATGAAGTGTGCTACTTTGGTTAGTTTATCAACCACCACTAAAATACTATCATGTTGATTCCATGTTCTAGGAAATCCTATCACAAAATCCATGGAAATTACCAACCACTTATGATGTGGTAGGTCATGGGGATAGATTGTTCCTATAGGATGATAGTGTTTCTCTTTAACTCACTGACATTCAAGACTATTGGTGACATAGCTAGCTATTTTATTTTTCATCGCTTGAAAAAAGTAATGGATTTTTAAGTTTGCATACATTTTAGTCACCCCAATATGTGCTTGATAAGGCACATTATGGCCTTCTGTGAGAATTTTCAATCTTAAGCCTCCATGTTTAGGAACATAAATGCAGTTCAAATAACAAAGGACCCCATCATTCCACACATGGTACTCGACTGGACTAATCCTTCACTACACTTCTAACCTCATTTTCTTACAAAAGGAGTTTTGTTCTTTCATTTGCTTGATCTTTTCTAGAAACTCAACCTTTAGCTGAGAGATTGTAGCTAGTTTACCCTTCTACTTAAGGCATCTGCAACCTATTTTTCTTTTCCTTAACATATGAGATATCTATCTCCTACTTTCTTAAGAATTCCAACCACATTCTCTGATGTGAATTCAAATTGGGTTGGGTGAAAAAATATTGGAGTCCTTTATGATTGGTATTCAACTTGAAGGGTCTTCCTACCAAATAGTGTTTCCATACCTTCAAGGCATGAACGATTGCTGTCAGCTCCAAGTCATGGGCGGGGTAGTTGAGTTTTTGATCCTTCAGTTTCCTAGACTCTAAGGAAATCACTCATCCATTTTGCATTAGTAAGTACTCCACCTAACCTATCCAAAAATGCATCTTTCCATACTAAAAATTATTTTTCTTGATCGAGCACTTGCAAGATTGGTGCGGTGGTAAGAGCTTCCTTCAACTTTTGGAAAGCATTGTCACACTTTTTTTTTCCATTCAAACTTCTTTCCTTTTTGCTGAAGGGAGGTTATGGGGTTATCTATTTTGGAGAAGTTCTCTATAAACTGTCAATAATATCTTGCCAAACCCATGAAGCTCCTTACTTCAGCCACATTCTTAGGATTAGGTCATTCTATAGTTGCTTGTATTTGGTTGGATCCACTGCAATTCCTTCAGCTGATATAATGTGTCCAAGATAATGCACTTTAGGTTGAAAGAAAGAACACTTGGACAATTTCCCATATAATTTACAATCTCTCAACCTTTGAAAAAATATTCTTAAATTCTCCTCATGGTTTTGCTAATTTTTAGAGTAGATTAGTATGTCATCCAAAAATACTAGCACAAATTTGTCCAAGTAGTCTTGAAAAACATGGTTCATGAGACTCATGAAAGCATAGGGGATGTTTGTTAGGCCAAAAGGCACCACCAAGAACTCATAATGGCCATGTACCGGTTCTAAATGTTATCTTTAGAATATCTTCTTCCCTTATTTGTAATTGGTGATAACCCGACCTTAAGTCTATTTTGGAAAAGATAGTAGCCCCCTTCATTTGATAAAACAAGTCATCAATTCTAGGTAGTGGATATCTATTTTGAATGGTTACCTTGTTTAACATTCGATAATCTATGCACATTCTCAATGTCCCATCCTTCTTAATAAACAACACTGGAGCTCCCCAAGAGGACACACTAGGATGAATCAATCCTTTCTACATTAGATCTTGAAATTGCATCTTAAGCTCTTGTAATTCAATAGTGTTCATTCTATAGGGAGCTTTTGAGATAGACTCTTCCCCTGGAACCATATCTATTGTGAAATCCATCCATCACTTAGGAGGCAATCCTGAAAATTCCTCAAGAAAGACATCACGGTACTCTTGGACAATGGGATGGTCTTTAATGCTAGGTGTGGGATCATCATTACCCTCTTCTATCTTTACTGGATACATTTTTCTTTCCTTTCTCACTACCCTTTTTACTTGCATAGTTGGGATCATTCTTACCACTATTGGCCTACGAATTCCTTGAAGAATCACTAGCCTCCCTTGGTTGTCTAGACATTCAATCCTCTTGTTGTAGAAATCCAACTTGGATTTGTGCTTCTGGAACCAATCCATCCCAAGGATTAGGTCATAGGACCCTAACAAAGTGACCCATAGATCCACCTTGGTCCTTATAATCTCTAGGTCAATTACAACTCCACATAGGCAATATTTGATCTTGTATGTCTTACTTGACCCAAACTCAACCTCCATCTCCTCTCGACTAAGACTCTTATGATAAATTTACATTTTTGAATTACATTGGAGGAAATAAAACTACCTATGGATCCTAAATCAACCAAAATAGAAATAGGTTGGTTGAGAAGTGTACCTTGAAGTTCTATTAGTGGGGCTTGCTGATCTGCTTGGCGATTATCCATGGCTGCATATATTCAGACAGTGGGATTGGTGGTTTTTTTGGATTCTTGGGACACATACTCATATAATGGTCACCCCCACACATCCAACATCCATTCACTAGTCCTTTTCATCCTTCCTTGTCTCTTGAGGAATCACCTTGTGCCACTTTCCTAGATGACTTTTGTCATTTGTCTCCTTTTTCTTTTTGGCATTCTAACCCACGGTTCTCCCTATAGTTTCGGCCCCTCTTAAACTATTGAGAAACTTTTCCTTTAGTCTTAACCTCTGTATTATCCCTCTATTTATTATTTGTGTAACTGGAGGAATGATTCTTTTATTTGCATTCATGTTTGCTCTTATGCTTTTCTTCAACAACCAAAGTTACCTCCACAACCTGATTTAAGTTTGTTGGTCATGTGAGTTTGGTTGTATATAGAATATTCTTATTCAGTCCCAAGATAAATTTGTTCACCTGATCCTCTTCTTCTTTCATATAAGGCACATGGCAGAGTAAGCTCATGAATCTGGACTTGTATTTTGCTACCAACATTTTCCCTTAGTGTAGACAAGTACTCCTTGCAAAACCGCTTGGCAAACTTGTCCCAAGTTAATTGAATGATATCGTAGTTTTTTATTTCTACCAAGTGATCCCACCATAGTGAGGATTCTCCTTCTAGGTGATAGATGGAAATCCTAGCCCCAATACTTAGTTCAATCAGCCCAAAATACTTGTTCATTCCTATGAGCCATGCTTGAGCAACATACCCACCTCCCATCTAGTCAAACTTAGGTGCTTGCATTTTCTTTAATTCTCAAATCAATGGATCTTTTCCCACTCCTCGGTGTGGCTCTAGCAGAGAGTGACTATAGGTGGGAACTCATGACTTATATGCAAATTGTGTTCCCTATTCGGCTCCTCAGTTCCTATGCCAATGTTGTGATTAGTTCCTTTCTCCTTTTTCCTCGTCAAATCCTCTATTTGCTACTCTTGGGATGCTATTTTTGCATGACGTGCATTCAATTTAGCCTATAATTCTTCTGGTATGGTAGGAGGTGGAGATGGCACACCCCTACTTGCTCGTAGCATTTCAACAAGGCCAGGGCTCATTCCACTCCTTAAGGTTCTCCTCATTGAATTAAATTGATTTTGTGAAATAAAAGAAAGTGTTATTTAAGTATTTTATTATTTTGTTTCAAATCTTGTCATTTATCAAATTTAGAATTATGGTGAAATTCACAACCAACATATGATTCACAACAAAAAAAAAAAGAAAATCTATTCCAATTTCTCAAATACAACATATCACATTACATACATACGTACATACATAAATACATACATATACATATATATATATATGTATGTATGCATGTATCTTTATGTATGTATGTATGTATGTATTTGTATGTATATATATGTATATATATACATACATATATATATATATACATATATATATATACATATATATATATACATATATATACATATATATATATACATATATATATATATACATATATCTTCTTATTATCATTAATACCTGGTAATTTTTACATAAGTTCAAGACAATATTTATTTAGTACTAATTCATCATCTTATACATAGTTCTAGTTAGTTCTAGTTACAAAGTAGGAGTCTACTCCTCTTTGGGTTCTTCCTAATCTGAGGTTCCCACTTTTATAGACACAGTAGCATGGACACGATTATATTCTGCAATGGCTTCCTTAGAGAGAATAGGAGCATTGCATCCAAAACCAAAGGGGATGTCTCGAATAGCTAAGGGCCTAGGTTTAGGGGTTGGTCGAGGGAATTTCCTTGATGGTTCATGATCTTTATCAAGTTTAGCCAATTCCTTTCCTTTCTGTAGCTTTAATCGTTTGATTGTTTCAGCCAAAGTCTTAGTGTCCAATATGGGTTCAGTTTCTGTGTTCGACCCTATAGTAATTGGGGCTTTGGATCCTTCTAGTTCCTTTCATCAGGGATGTTATTTTCTTGAGACCTTTTTCTTTCCTTTTCATTTCTTTCCACAACCCATGACTGTTAATACCAAACAGTCATATTAGTGCAACAAAAGAGTGAGCACCTAGGTCCTAGAGTCAAGTTCTAAGCTTTGATACCTATGTGACATCAACCCCAATTAAAGGAAGAATTTATGCACAAATTTTTTCTTTTGTTATCATTATAAGAAGGAATACATGGAATTGAACTAACAATTAAACAATAGGAAGATAAATCAGTATATACTTATTTATCATCATGTCAAGATACATCTTTAAAATAAAAGATTACTTCAATAACCAATAGAAGATTGTTGCCATTATGAAGTGCACATACCTTAAATGTTTTACGATTCAAGAATGCTCCATGTGCATGGTTTGCTTTGGATTATGGTGGGGTGCAAAATTATCCCAACTAAAGTGGATTCAAACCCTATCCACCCCTCCAAATGGATTATTGGGCCTGTGGTGAGAGAGAGTTGTCATTCAACTCATAAGCAATGTATAGAATATCTCCCTAGTGACCAAAATTCAAGGTGTACCTACCAGTGGTACACTTAAGATACCATTTCCCAATAGTTATAAGGTTACGAGGTGATTTATATGTTACCTACTTGAGCTTGTTAGAAAATTTCTTCCCTGCAATCTATCGGATGACTAAGCAACCAAGGTTATCCATCACTGACATAAAATGCTCTTGACTACTATCCATCTTGAGCAAGTACGACCCCTAGACAATTGTCAATCTTGAGCATTAAGGTACTGCTCCTTGACTACTATCCATCTTGAGCAAGTAGTTCCCCTAGATACTTGTCAATCTCAAGCTGAAGTATTTCTCCTTGACTTCTATCCATCTCGAGCAAGTACTACCCTTAGACACCTGTCAATCTCGAGCTTAAAAGTATGGCTCCTTGACTTCTACCCATCTCGAGCATGTACTGCCCCTAGACACTTGCCAATCTTGAGCTTAAAAGTACAACTGCTTGACTTCTATCCATCTCGAGCAAGTAATACCCCTAGACACCTTTCAATCTCGAGCTTAAAAGAATGGCTCCTTGATTTCTCATAGCACTATGACTGGAAGATAGGTCCCTAACACAATGAAGCAAGTTCCCAACTTAGTTGCAGCCATGAATGACATTAATAAATATTTCATAAGGAAGCATTACACACTCATAGGATCCTTCCAACTAGGGGTAGAGGTAACTAACCAACCCCTTGTTTCTTTTTTTTAATCCCATGATATAATTCGAGACAAGGACCCATAGGTGATTGTGTCTCATAACATAACAAACATTTGCTACTTGATCACATAAAACTATCTTAGCATCCAACAAGCATATCAATAATTAACCAGGTGATTAACTATGACAGCCATGGTAGCCAGTAGTACATGACAAAAATTAACTATGTGATTAACTATGGTTGTCCTAATAGCCAACTGAAAATATCATATTTTATGATGGTCCTAACAACCAATAGTGCAATATGGTGGTGTGTAGATTTAACATTCTTTAACTGCATGAGTGATAGTAATATATGTAGGTAATTCTGAATCCATTGAGCAACGACATAACCTCACAATCCGCCTATCCTTCCTTCTTCTTGGGTAAGAAATTACATAAAAATGGAAGATTAGAGGTGGAATTGATTTGTATAACTAGCAACTGTGGTGATACGATGAGCAACACCTATATCGCTCCTTCTATAACTTTGGTTAATGGTTCATGGTTCCTACACTAAATACTTCTTCTATTTTATTTCTTCCTTCTATTGCTAATAAAGGTACGAAGGTTTTTGGCAGCAGCCAATGACATCCTTTTATCTTATATGAATTTATTGATTACAATTATGATAGTTGTTATGGTTAATTAAGTAAAGCAATAGATGTTTTAGTGAGAGTTTCCAGCAAAATCAAGCTGGTATGATGAGTGGACAAGAGTAGTTTCCTAACAATAAGGATCCAAATAATGTGGTTGTAGAACCACCCTTCTACCCATTCTCAACTCATTTATGCATTGCATCCATATTTAAATAGCATAGTGATTATGGTTTAAGAACCTATGATTGGTGGAATGGACAACATTTGGCACATTCAGTTACAACCAAGTTATGAATCCTAGGATTTGAAGAGTATGATTTTCCACTTGTAGTGCTAAAGTGAAGGTTTTGATATATTGATCAAAATATGTTTCTAAGAGACTCTTGAGGTTTGGGGTTATGATTTATCTTTCTAATCTCTATAACAACACAAGCTTCCATAGACTTACATTGCACCCCATTATGAACAAAGAATGATAAAGTATAATCTAGAATATCAGTTAAAATCTAAGG
This sequence comes from Sequoia sempervirens, assembly GCA_007258455.2. Classification (NCBI taxonomy): domain Eukaryota; kingdom Viridiplantae; phylum Streptophyta; class Pinopsida; order Cupressales; family Cupressaceae; genus Sequoia; species Sequoia sempervirens. Next base: position 15,169 of record VDFB02352035.1, on the reverse strand, counting down.
CTTAGGCTGCAAGGTCAAGCTTCAAGGAAAACCAACTATAACTCTCATTTATAGAGTATCATTATTAATAGTAGAAAAGAGAAAATTTTTAGGAAAATGATCAAAGAGTTATGAGTTTTCTACAACCTTAAGACCATCCTTAGTTTTTTTTCAAATGATTCAAAGCCAAAAGGAAGATTTCATTATGGATACTATAATATAGTTAAAATCTACAGCAAGAGAAGGGGATTTAAAACTTGAGATTGAGTGTCCAAGTGTATTGCATCTGAGTAGCACTGGAAGAAATCTAGTTTCCTTTGCCTTCCTAGCTCTGCACCGCTATCCTTTCATCTCCTCTCTCTGCAAATCACAAGCTTTTGGTGTCCCATTTTTTCAAGTCTAGAGGTGATTATAAAGGAAAGCGTGTTTTTTTTTGCATGTCCTGTAGACTAGGCATCTTGAACTAGGGAGTTGTGCCCATTAATGGCACGACCTCCCCTCCTTTCCTCCATGCTTTCTCCCATACCTGTTAAATTTGTTGGTCCCTTGCCATGGGTGGAGAGTTGTGCCATAATGGCGTTGCTGTTCAAATGTCATCTATTTCATTTTATTTTTGCTTCTCTATTCCAGTCACGAGAATTTCAATGAAGGGACCTTATTTAGTTGCCCACAATTTTATAAGGTGCCTAATTAGTAATATGGTTTTGGTTATTTAATTTGCTTTTATTTTATTGCTTCATGGATTCTTACATTTTTTATAATTTATTATTTATTTGTTTGCTTATTCTAACCTTTATTTATTTATTATTATTAATAATATATATTTATTTAATTTTGTTTATCTGTTTACCATTTCTTAAGAAATTATAACATTATTCGATGTTTTGAATTGATCCAAATGAATCAAACTATTTGATGTCTTCATCTAGCTTGAACAGATAGTAATGGCAATTTAATAGACAACTGAGGTCCTAGGCTTAAATGAACTTCAAGTTGTTGGAAATTATAAGCAAGGTCTTGGCACTAGAATGACATTATCAATTGATTGTCTCTCATCCCACTAGAACACATAATCTGCCCCATCATGCATCCCAAGTACTTGCAACCAAGGACAAACCTCACACAAGTCCAACAACCAATTTATCAATCTGAGTTAGGCTAAACAATTCAATGCATCAAAGTTAAAATAACATAATAAGGTTAATAATCAAAGTTAAAATAATGTTGACATCGAATTGCACAATCAACACACATTTATATATATGTCCACATAATAAAATCTGCAAATCCACCCCTAGTCCAAATTACATCGGAGTTGGGGATTATGCAAAAGATTTAACAAGGTATGTAGGGGATATGACATATTCGACATCTACACTATTGATCCTTGGTGGTAGATTTTATACTATAGTAAATTTCAAAGAGGAATTTCTAGGCAGTGCTGTTTTCAGATATTAGTTCATGTGGAAGATAACCTGAGCTCCATATTGAGGTTTCATAGTAAATAAAAGCATAGGAGCATGAGTATATGAAGGGGAAGTGCCAAAAGAAAATTTTTGCAGAATCATGGCCAAAACTAATTTTGCTTCCAACAAGGCGAAATTCTGACCCACACATATAGTTGGACCTAATCCAAAGGGCATGAACGCCATTGGATGCTTTGCAGCCTTTGCAATTCCTTCACTAAACCGCCCTGGGTTGAAATCGTTGGCATCATTTCCCCACAAAGCAGGATCATGGTGGATTGCAACGATCGGAAGCTCAAGTTGAGTGCCTGCAGGAATTGAAAGCCTTCCAAGTTTCGTTGGCTCACATGCCTGTCGCCGTAGAAATGCTGCTGGTGGATAAAGTCTCAAGGCTTCATTTATAATCATTCCCACCTACAAAACATTCATACAATATTTTATGAGACATCCAAAATATTACTTTTGAATTCAAATACCAATTCTTGTTTAACAGTTTAACTATGATAGTTATCACTTGCCAAATTGGGTATTGCTTCCCACTACATTCTGTGAAGAAATTTTGCTAAGATAATATTTACAAAATTTGAATAATGTCTCTGCTTTTTGTTTCGTTTCTTAGACCAACTGCTTACCCACTCTAACTGTTATAGTTTGACCTTCTTTAATATCATTTCACATAGGCCCTATATCTGCGATTTAATTCTGTTCCCCATATATATTTAAATTTACAATAACTGAATCTAAGTTTCTCCAATGTGTCAGCAGGTACCTCATGTACAGGGAAAAGTACAGAGGCTTTAGTCAAGTTCAATTTCTTAGAGCGGAAGCAAACGGCCCTTACTAAAGCTTATTATTTTACTACTTTCAAAATAATTTATGTAATTCACAAGGAAATTTCGGTTTGTTTTAGATGGTCCTTACAATTTTGAGGCGATTTAAGCTGTCTGCATCTGGATAATTGTTTCTCCCACATACTTCCACCACCTCTCTGCGACCTCGCTCTTGCCAATCTTGATGTATGCCCAACAATACTATGGTCCATGTCAAGAGGACTGACGTTGTTTCATGACCAGCTAAGTAGAAAGTCTTACATTCATCAATGATTTCCTCTGTAGTCAGGCTTGCATTACTTTTTAAATTGACTCCCACCTGCTTCTTGCTCTCAGACATCATTATACCAAGCGGATCGGCACCATAGCTACCTGGTTTTTCCATTTCAACAGTCTTTTCCCTGGCATCTATAACTTGTCTTACACATCTTCTTATTTCTTTCTCCACATTCCAAAGTTGCCTATTCTTTGTAGTAGGCAGAAACCTGCTAAGAGGAGTCATTTTCAGACATTAGGTATCCATATAAGAAACCAAAAGAAGTTATAGATTCCGCATACTTCAGAATATGAGTAAACCCTCTTAACGTACCAAGCTATTTATCCTATTGACAAAATGTCTTCACAGGATAAAAATTCCTAAATATAAAAACACTGCCACAGGTACATAATTCTTGAAGGGCAAAGGCATTTGAGATGGGAAGATACAGTTGAAAAATAAGTGGCACTCCCAACTGTAAAACAAATATTGGAAAATCTCTCCAACGACTTTTTCAAGAGAAACATAACAGGGACAGAGACATGAACACACTCCAATGAAAATTTTGATTGCATTCTTTTGCAACTTAAGATTGACAATTGTACTGTCATAACACTCTAGTTTGTTACCTGAAACCTGGAATATAAGATTCAGATATTGTACTAAATAATTCAGATATAAGATTCATCTATTTTTCCTGCATATCAAAGATATGCTTTCCCTCTGTAAAACTGCTACCAAACGCTGTGCGTGCAATAACATCTGCCGTGAGGTCACGAAACTCCTTTAGCACTTCAAGTTCGGATGCACCTGACAATATCAATTTACTCCATTCATCCAACATATTGGCACTGCTTTTCACAATTGTTGGAATCATGCCCTGTAATTACAGAACTACTATAAATATTAAAATAGAGAAGCATTTAGTAATTTATCAAATAATCTGCATAGTTTCTATCAAATTAGGGTTTTTCTTTTCGGAGTCATGTATCTGGAATATATTTAAGATGAAAGTAAACTCTACGGATTGGAACAAAAATTTGGCATTCAAAAATTACCAGTCAAGATAAGGTTTAAATCTCATGGCTAAATTAACAAGCACAAAGTAAGATTGGTAGTTACAAGATACAAACATAATCAAAGTGTTTTAACAATTCAGTGTTTCATGCTTTGGCATTCAAAAATTACCAGTCAAGATAAGGTTTAAATCTTATGGCTAAATTAACAAGCACAAAGTAAGATTGGTAGTTACAAGATACAAACATAATCAAAGTGTTTAACAATTCCGTGTTTCATGCTTTGCACTATGCATGTTGAAGCCCATCATTTAGTTAAATTATGTGATAAAATAAATTTTATGAAGTGTTAAAAATGTAGATTATATTTAATCACACCCCAACATATTTGTGATATAGAATTATGTTTCATGCAAGAGATACATATGTTCACATATGTTATCCATTTAAAGATCTGTAGATCAATAAAAGAGGAAAAAAGCTATTAAATGAGCTCTCCAATTTCAAAATGACCTCGATCTTTGACTGAGATAATCGGAGATAATCTTTCACTAAAGGTAGGTCAACCCAGAGCAGCAGAGGCATGGCGCTTAATTTAGGTTTCCTCATTGGAAGTATCGCTAGCTTAATTCTTAATCACAGACAAACAAACTGGATCACAATTCAGTTTTTTAAGAATATCTGGCATTAAGTAATATGACCCTGCACTAGACATCCTTAAGAGTGTCTTGAGGTTCAGGACTAGAAGCTTCTTAAAAGATTGGCTTAAGGTTCAAGACTAGAAGCTTCTTAAAACTGATTGCATACTACTTAAAAGATGTTTAACTTGAGCTGTGATGAGCTTCAGGGCTCAAACACTCACCAATGCTTGTACCCAAGTGCCAAATTTGGCCATGGAGACAAATTCTATGCACTAATCAGCCATAGAATGCTAGGGGATCTAGATAACCTGGGCCCAACGGTCAGATCACCATTCGCATTCACCTGACTCTTTACTTGATAGTTGAATATGACTCTATAAATGGATGTGTGCAGGCTATGTACTAAGATGTAGATTTGGATATTGATTAACAGAAATTATTCCCTGCTTTCCCGTAGATGTAGTCAGTTTTGGTGAACCATGTAAATATTGTGTTTGTTTATTTTGTCTCCAATTTCTTTCTTCTGTTTTATGTTTTCTCTGCTTGTTTAAAATTTACAGGGACACCCTATCAGGGGAACCACCCTGGCTCTGCAAATAGTAAAAGCCCAATCGTCCGCCCCTGCATGCTTCGAAAGAGGGTTTTATCCTTCATGATTGGGTGTTAGTCCATTAATCAATCGCATGAAATTTTTAGAAGATTACATCTATGTTATTTATTAGTAGGAACTCGATGGATTTCTCTAAAAAAAATAGAATCATCAATTTATATATTAGATCACTTTTTCCCTTATTTAGGACATAAATACAGACATTCAGTGCCTTACCTTCAAGAGATCCATATGGAAAGCGGGATTGATGATTTTCCTGTGCTGAGCCCATTTCTCACCTGTCAACCCCACAAGTCCCTGTCCAACCAGTTGTCTTGCGAGGGGATTACCCCGAGGCTTTGTATAGTTGCCAAATTTAGTAGAACATATCTCCTTAATAAGTTCTGGGTGGGGAACAACCAACCTGGCTTGAGGCCCAAACCAGAAAATAAAATCCTGACCTATATCACATGTAACAAGTTTATTAATCAATACGGACTTCAGAATCCTTTATCTTCTTCTTAATCGCTCACTATTCTTCTTTATCAGCCACTATTCTAAGTTTTAACAACACCCAAGCAAAACAACCAATGGTACTAAGCAGGATTCCAGTAACGTGATTAATAAAATACCAGATGCTTAAAAAAAGGCAAAATACAAGAGTACCATAGGTTTTGGTCCACTGATGATAATAGGGAAGAACTCGAGGGAATATGTCATGTGAGAGTGGCATGGGTTTGGACTTCTGCTCACTGATCATTCTGAATATATCTGGAGAGTTCCCATAGAATAGCCTGTATGGAGGGCCCTTGATTCCTTGGGCTTCAAAGGACCTTTTCACTTGCAAAGGCTTCCACCATATTGTTGTTGCAATCTTGAGCAGAAACAAAACTAAACCAGCACAAACAGCTACCAAACCCCAAAATACCCACTCCATATTCCAGCCGTGACCAACAACCAGTAATTCTATGTCTATGCTGACCAAATGTAGGATCCCTTGTGTTCTTGTTCTATTTGCATAAAGAAAACGATCTAATTATTGAGTGGACAAAGATAAAAGAATGAGACAAATTTCAACTACTCTCGTAGTCCAGAATGACAAAGCTTAGATTTGACCGTCGGACACCAAGATCAGGTTTAGACATGAAAATCTACGCTAACAATCGCACCATATAGTGTAACGAGGAAGCCCGAATTTTTTTATCAGTTTTTTTATAATATTTCGAGAGGTGTAATATAGTGGTATAAAAGTGTCTACATTGTGTTTATATTTTTGTAAGGAAAAATAGAAATAGTTTTCAGTGGGTTCTATAGTGGAGCATCTTAATATTCAATTGCAAAATACTTTTTATTTATAAAGTATACAAACTGACAAATCATGTGATGCCACATCGGCCCACCAATAAAACATGACTTAGTGCACCACTATTGTTCTCACAATTTTTTTAGCCTTTTTGGATACCTCAACAAGAAGCATGTTGATGTGGCATCATATTTGATGATGTGACCTTAAAATTAATTTTTTTAAGCAAGGCAAGATGTCAAATAAACTGCTGTACAAAATTGGGACTGATTTGAAATTTCCATATAGAATTTTGAGAGACATGCAATTAGGGTGCTCCACTATGGGCCCCTCTCCCCTATTATTATAAAATTAATACAACTAAAATATATAATCTTTTATAAATAAAATAATTTTTAAATTAAGAAATAGTTTAAAAAGTTAATTAAATAAAATAATTATTTAAGAAATTTATTTATTTATAAATTGTTTATATATTATATAAATATATAAATAATAGTATTATTATTTTTCTTAGATAAATTTATGTATAAGATAAGGATAAATATCTTTGTCAACATATCTATCTTATTCTACTTGAATATAACTAACATAGATATCTTAAATACATATATCCAAAAGACGTCGAAAGATATTGGTCTTGAGATGCTTATATTGAGATTGTTATTGAGAATAGATAGGCATCACATAGAAAGGTTAACGTTTTCATTTCACACATGTGAGAGTATGAACTTGTGATGTAACACATGTGAGAGACGATAGAAGGTATGGATTTGTCATTTTATTTCTTATTGTTCTAATTTTATGGTCATCACTGACCATCTATCCTCACCCTATTGAACAGCGAGGTGTAACATGGGACTCCCATAAAAGATTTCTCTTTAGCTTGGAAAAGGGGGTAGATCATTTCTAATTGTAAACTTAGAAGTTGGAGAAGAAATATTAGAATTTTGAGAGGATGATTCAGTGAGAGATGGATTATGCATGCTTGGAAATGAAGATCTGCCATGTAGGAAGAACCTAGAGTTCCATTGGAGCTACTTGAAAGGTGGGTAAGTGCATGGATTTGTGACACAAATTTGGTGTCAAATTGAGAAAAACACAAAAAAGGAGCTTTTGGCACATGCCAAATTTGGCGAGCGCCAAATTTGGTGCACTCCAAATGGTCAAGCCATTTGGTGCCTTGACCATTTGGCATGCACCAAATTTGACGCTCACCAAATGAAAAAAGCAAATAAAAACCAAAAAATGCATTTCTTTCTTTATTTTCTATTGAACCCGTGGCTTGGCTTGGATTTTTTCATCTTTGTATCTCACACTCGCCAAATCATTTCCATTTTTTGCACTCTTAGCTTGCAATTCTTCATGAGGACACCGCCAAGACGTCAAAGAGGTCAAAGATTGCAAAGAGGTATGCATTTCTATTGTTTTTATTTTGAATTTGAATTAGAATGTAGATGAAATAGGTTTTTTTAATAAAAAATTGTTCTAATTCTTAGGGAATGAATCTCCATCTCCAAACATTGAGAATTCATAATCACCCCCTCACGAAGAGCCTCCTAAACAAGAACAACCTCAAACCCCTCCATCAATTCATATGCATCCTCAAGGAACACAAGAAAATGTCCTAAAATCAAATTGAAAACAATAAAAGAGACATTGAACAATTAATTGGAATATTAACTAAGCATGTTGAAACCCACCCTTATAGAAGAGGGATTGTCGAATCGTTAAAGTCAATTATATCTTATGTAGGAGAAATGATCGAGAAAATAATTTTTTGGTCAAATAAGAGGCATGAGTTAAGACAATTTTATGCTAGTGGTCTATCATATGTAGATGTGAAAAAATAAAAAATTAGCAAAGCCGACTTGTGTGCCCTATTTATAGACCCGAGAACCAACACACCTTTATCTCATTCATGTAAGGGGTTCCCCATCCATTGGTACCACTATGAATCAATTAAAAATACATTTTGGGAGTGGTGGTGGATGGTATTTGACCAACCTCCATGCAATAACCATGAGGTACCACAATACTTTTTGAGGAAACTCTATTGTGAATTTGTCCTCGATAAGATCCCAAATTATTTTGATATCTTAGACTTTTAGGGTAGAGGTGGGGGCTCCACACATGATAGATCAGGTGCACGATGTAATCCATAGTTGGCATTGAGACCCTTGGCCAAACCCATGGTGGAACATGCCGTCGTTCCTTCCATTGTTAAGGACAATGTCAAGGTGGACACACTAGATTCAATTAGCTCACTCACCTAGACCATTATACAATGTGTGAGGCCTCTAGTAGAGACTGATGTGGAGGAGACGTGTAGGCCTTGAACTCCACTCCACCATTGTGGCACTTACAATGTTGTTTCCACATACGATTATCAGAGTGCTTAGGATGTTACTACACAACCTACATCAGTTGTAGAGGCAATGGCTGTGACAGATGAAATATTGAATAATACATCCAACATTGATACTTAGGTAAAATTCAGCAAGTTCATTTAATTTTCTTTATTAAATTATATTTTGAAATTTAAGAATTACTAAATTAGTAGAATCAATATGATGAAATTTCAAGGTCAGAGTGTTCATGCGATGTGTTCCATTCCTGCAGACCATTATTCCTTCTCCACGTTGAGTCCACATGTATGCAACTAGTATTAGAGATATTATTATTGCATTTGAACAATTGAATGTTATTGAATGTTTGTTTCATAACATGCTTTGGATGTCAAATAGTTTCCTAACTTGGACCTTCAACCTCCACACCTCACTATTCATGTCCTCAAACAACTTTCACTTATGTAACCTTTATTCATTAATGGTGTTGTAAAACAATGTTAGCTAGTTTTCATAATTTTTCGTATATAAATCTAAAAAAATAATGAGAAACACAAGTTCATTGGTTGGTCTTGTGAGATCCTAATTATATTTACCATTCAATGTCCATCTCATTCTTCCATTCCTATCATCATGCATATTTTAACCATTTTATATCACATATTCCAATCTTTAACACCTTATATATTATACCACCTTCCTCCATATTTCATCTTATACACATATCATTACAAGAAACATTTCCTTCTGCTCATTTTTTTTTTTTTAGATCATAGAATCGGGTAGCACTACTCTATAAACCTAATGCTCGTAAACTTTTTTAACGGACCGTGTATACGGCCACTTCCTCGTACCACTTGACGGGAGTAGAACTCAGGACTGCTAGAACGGAATTACTTAGCCAACCGAAATAGGGCCCCCCCAACATTTCCTTCTGCTCATTATTGACCAAAACTCTTATACATTATTACTACACACCTCAATTTCCCACGTCATGTCCTATATTCAAACCTTAGACACTGCCTAATTCCCTTTATGGTCTAATATTCCCTCCTAATTACTTTTGAAATTGAATTCTACTACAATTCACCTTCAAAATGTTTTATTATCCCATCCTAGCTCATCCAATTAATCTCTACTAGTCCATTCTATGTTCCATCACCCCCTCTTGATCATGTCACATCATCTTCTCCTTTAGATTCACTTTTTTTCCTTTATTCCTTCCCAATCCCATCCCATTAACATTTAATAGTTAACCCTATTTTCCATGATCCATTCCCAACCCATCCCACTAATATCTACTAGCCCATGAGTATGTGCGGGATCATCGTGGAAAAAATAGGCCCTTAAGTGGCAAAAAATTCAAAAAAATCAGAGTTAGGCAACTTGATGTAAAAATTTGAATAAGTTATTTATATTATTTAAAAAATATGTAAGAATAGAATTTGTAGCAAATTGAATGTAGTTTCTAAACTACTAGGTTTATTTTAAACATATATATATATATATGGTGAAAATTTGAAATTTCAATACAATAGTACTTAAATTTTAGGAAAAAAATAAGTAGGCGTCTGACCACCCTAAGCACAATAAAATGAAGATAATGTTTTTTTATAATATTTTAGATATAAGTAGAGGACTCATGTCCCAATGCAATGCATTTTTTTGTAATTTTTTTCCAAGTAAATAATTAATTATGAATTTTTTATACAACTTTTAAAAATATAAAACTTGTATGTTTGACCACCTTAACTTGGTCAAAACTTCATGAAATTCAATTTTTTTTCTTTTTAATACTATAGTATTAAGAGCAGAGTGACACATTTTTCAAATTCAAAAATGTGATACCGCTATGTTTTCAATCGGCTATCAATTAGGACTTTTAGTCATAATTCAAATAGAAAATGAATAAAAATATTTATTAAACTCAAAGTAAAGGGTGTCATAATAGTGGCTTACAATTCCTGAGATGAACGAATTTTAGCTGAAATCACATATTTTTAGAAAATATAATGATTTAAGCCTTAAAAAGTTCCATTTAAGGATTCCAATTGAAGAGGGTTGATCAAATCACCTTAGATCAAACCCCCTTGGATAGAACCTCGCTAGTTTTAAACCATACCTATAAATGCTGTCTCATTTACACCTATCAAAATGCTGATAAAAAATCACTTTTGATTTAGATTTTGGGGATCAAATGAATTCATTTAAAATTTATTTCAAATGATTATGGTATTCCTCAGAACAAGCTATCAATGAATATAATTTTAATATGTTTTGGTTTTGTTATGTATTTGTTTTTAAGTTTTATTAAACATAGGTTTTTCATCAAAAATGAATTTCTTTTGTTCTTCACATGTGGAAAAATAGAAGATTATCAAAAAATTGAAAATATGAGTGCACCAGATATTGAAGTCCTTGATCCAACAAAAAATTAAATTAAATTTTGACATATACAAAAAAAGTTACGCCTATACAACAGTCCAATTGTAATTTGTTTGACTTTGAAACTTGATTAAGAAAAAATATTCAATAAAAACTATCTAACCAAGTGGAAGCACTAGATATTAGAGTTACAAATCTAAATTTGAAAGAATTAGAATTTTATCCTTCATGGAAAAAAAGTTATGCTATACTTAAAAGGCCACTTTTTAAAAATGTTGTTTTCTGAAAAAAATCTATTTTCGTGGAGATGGAAAAAGACGTGCAATTTGATTCCAAAAATTTTGAAAAAATATTTTTAGAATCTACAGATAAAAATTTGATGAGACTCTAGTTTGCACCATCTTCAAATTCCTCACAGTTTAGCCACTATAGCTGCTCCTAATGTGAAGATTTAGTTAAAAATAATAATTTTAGTGTCCGTTGGCCAAAAAATTGTAAACCACTATTATGGGATCACCCTAAAAGCATAATTTATATTGGTGGAAAGTTGAGAATCTCCTTTAAAAACCCTTTTTGTTTCATCAATTTTGGGGAAAAAAAAGTCGTCAGCCACATGCCCTACACATACCCATCATATCACCACTTTTTGGCCCATCATAATCTTGCACATACCCCCATCTTATTGTACCCTTTATTATTTCACCCTATGTTCCATCCTATGTTCCTTTATCCATTCTATGTTATACCATCTTTATCCATGTTTCATCCTATAACTCTTCTCTATCATTACTACACATAGGTCAAGTTCCCACTTCATGTACTATAGTCAAACCCTAGACACCTCTTAATCCACCCTATGTTCCATTATTCCCTACTAATCACATCCCATTAACTTCTAATTGTTTTGTTGGAGCTAAAAAATCCACCTTGGTCTTCTGCATTCCCCCCATTTTATTCATCATCCCATTCCTACCATAAGCCCCCTTTACCCTTGATTTTATTGTATTTGATGTTAAACATTAACTTCCTCAACATCACAGGGTATGTCGCCAAGACAATGCCACAATGAAGAGAGCTGTGCAAATGTCTCTCCAAAAAAGTTAATAAAAGGTCAATAAAATATCGATGAGACCCTCATGCATCAAGGAGACATACTTGAATGTCTCGTCGAGGAGACATACTTGAATGTCTCTCTGAAAACCCAAGGAGCAATATATAGAGGAGACTTGGATGAATCGAAGAGAAAAATTAACCTGTCTCTCTGACAAAACATAGTGACAGTGATACTATGAGGATGCAGGATTATTTTGCATTCAGGAAATAGAAAAATATCTCTCGAACATCGATAGATTATTATAAAATAAATGATAAGTTACTGACAAGAACAGGGTTGGATGAGTACGATGCCAATATCGAAGAGACATCAGTGTGTTGGAGTTAGAAATGAAGAAGTCTCTTTGACATCATTAGAGCAAGTGAGAAAAAATGTCGGAGAGATAAAGGCATCAAACAAGCATTGATAAAAGTCTTTGATTTTTTAAACAATAAGATGTCAAAGAGACAAGGGAGCATCGAGTAGGCATTGTTAAAAGTCTCTTTGACATTCTGGTGCAACTACAAACATTTATCGTTGATGAGACTATGGGACATCAAAGAGAGGTAACCACGGGTCTCTTTGACATTTCAAAGATACATAAGGGGGTTATTTGAAGAAACGATGTTGAAAAGAGGAACACAGATACATCGACGAGACATAAGCTTATCAGAGAGAAGTTTCCACCAGTCTCATTAACATTCAAATGTCAAAATTTCAAGAACTTGAAGTGCAACCATCAAGGAGACCTTATTGGATCGAAGAGAGAAACTCAAATGTATCTTTGACATTATGAAATAATGTCTCACCTATTTGACATGACTAATAAGGTCATCGAAGAGACAACTACCATCAATATTGCAGCTGATTAGAAAGGTGGTGCGAGTGCCACTTATGAACTAGAGCTCATTCAAGCATGCCAAATATCGATATATCTAACTCTTAAGAAATCAAAATCACTATGAATTATGGTTGGATATCAAGAAGGAGGAGTTGGACAACGGAAAGCAACTCAAAAATCACAACATTCTTTCAAGTAAGTTCTCTTGGCTCAATTGAACATGTTCTATACAAATTTGCTTGAAGTACTATACAAGTAGGGTTTTAAGATGGATAGAACCCCAAAAAACTAAAAGTAAAGAGGTAGAAAATAGAGGCCAAGCCATTAAACAAGGACTTAATAGATCAGTGTCCCAAGTGTAGACCAAAATCTAGGAGAACAACTCAATTAAATCCTTAATGCGAAACATTAGAAGATAAACACAAAATTCTAGGAGATGTGTGGACTCCGCAGAGAGGCTATGATCTATTTATATATCATTACAGAAAGAAATACATACATAGGCCTTTCTCGAATCCCTGGAATATGAATTTGGCTAAGCTTTTGATGCCTAATGTGTTTGTTAAGGGTATGTGTAGGATCATGATGGGCCAAAAAGTGGCGATATGATGGGTATGTGTAGGTTATGTGGTTGACAACTTTTTTTTACCCAAAATTGATGAAACGAAAAGGGTTTTTAAAGGAGATTCTTAGCTTTCCACCAATATAAATTATTCTTTACCTTGAATTTAATAAATAATTAATATTCATTTTCTATTTGAATTATGACTAAAGTCCTAATTGATAGGCTGATTGAAAAACATCTATAGCTTTCAAACAGTATCACATTTTTTGAATTCAAAACATGTGTCACATTCTATGCTTTGCATACTATACGATTAAAAAAATATATATATGAATTTCATGAATTTTTGACCAAGTTAAAGTTGTTAGACATAATAGGTTTTATACTTTTAAAAGTTGTAATAAAAATTCATAATTAATTATTTACTTTAAAAAAATTACAAAAAAATATGCATCACATTGGGACATAAGTCCTCCCACTTATATCTAAATATTATCATTTTTATTGTATAGTGGCCCCATACACCTACTTTTATTTTCCCCAAAATTTATGACTACTACATTGAAATTTCAAATTACCACAAATAGACTTTAATTTAAAAAAAAAAAAAACCTGCTAGTTTAGAAACTACATTCAATTTGCTACAGATTCTATTCTTACATATTTTTGAAATAATTTATAGATAAATTTTTCAAATTTTACGTCAAGTTGCCTAACTCTAATTTTTCTAAATTTTTTCCCACTTAAGGGCCTATTTTTCCATGATGATCGTCCACATACCCTTAATGTAGAATTGATTAAAGCATTGGCTAGAAACTACAACCCTAAAATGAGGACAATCTATTCTCACAATGGTTCACAATTTATTATTATACATGGGATTATATCTGCATAGTCTTTCAATTAGACACATCCCTAAAGACAAAATTGAGGATAAGGGACATGCTAGAGGAATATCGGATCATGGATGCAAGTTATAAGTCCTAGGAATTGATGCTCCTGCCAACATGACCATAGCTCCCATGGTTCTGGCTACAGATATCCAAAGCCAAGATGCTAGGCCCTATGATTATGCAGAATACTTGTTTGAGGTCATTAATACTTCTCTTGTTGCCATTAAGAACAATAGTGATGTCATCAACTTCAATCATTATTCACTTCTTATGCATATGATATTATATGAAGGGCAAGCAATGGGAATATGGGGAGATGAGTTGAGAATCAAGGATGTGGATAGTGATGAGAACTACATACATGTTCAGATGTGGGAGATCCCACTATTTGTATTTTGAAGAATATTTTTTCAAACCCTTGTATAAGCTACTTGGCCATAAATGTGATTACAATTTGTCCCTAGAGATACAGAGATTCCTTGGGAAAAAAGAGAAAAACCTTGAGGCAAAGGTAAACCATAATTGGGGGGATTGGTATGCATTTGAGGATTGTAATGTGATCAGAGTATATGGATTCGAGGAAGCTCCATTCTTACTACCTAAAACTATGCCAAATTGGGTTGCATACCTTGAGATTGTAAGGAAATTGGGTTACTCAAATTTTATACATCTCAAAAGCTATGGAAGGAAAAAATTTATGCCTTCTACTCTATACTTTGGTGACTTTACCATCATTGCCGATACATGATATGAATCAATTGGCTGTAAAATAGATTATTATGGCTTTCAATTGGGAAACAAAAGGGAGAAATTTGAACCTGAGCACTTTATTTATGATTCCAAGATCTCACAAAGACTGAAGGGATATGAACATGAATTCTTCATGGACGATGTCATTAGGAATTGTGATGAAAATCAAGTAATGATGAGGAAAGTTGTTTACAATAGAATTGTTCTGGTTGAG
>VDFB02352034.1:0-14225 GCA_007258455.2 Sequoia sempervirens | reverse complement strand
ATTTTGGTACATGCCAAATTGGGAGATATGTACTAAAAATAAAGGAGATTCAACAAATAATTTGACGAGGATCTTACAATGATAGTAGGGATTTGATGGTGAACCATCTAGGATCTTTAACAACAATAATCAAAACTGCTGGCGGTATACCATCCAGTTTTACAATGATATCAAAATTTTGAGATCAAGTACACTTGATTGAAATAATTGTATCAGTTTAATGATAATAACTAGAAATCACTGGAAACTGTACTCAAGCTCAAGATATTGATTTCAGACATTAGGGGGATATTTTAGAATATTAAATGATATTTGCAAGAATGATGAGGTGATTGTAACATAAGCAAGCTAATGGTGACAAACATGCAGCTCCAAAGACTTTTGATTTGATTGATTACAACCCCAAGATGTAGGGTCAAGTCTAGTAGAGATACTATCTACTATAAGCTTGTATAGCCTACTACAATGTAAAATGCGTAGGCAAGAGACCATGATAATGTCTGATTAAACAAGGAAAAATCCCGTCCAACAAAACATAGCAGGGATTAACTGCAAATAAACTTATTACAGACCCTTTATGATTTGCAACAACAAATGGTTGCAGCATGGCACCTTCAGGATGTTACAGCACCTCTCAAAACAAGGTGCTGCGGCATATCAAATCAATGCCCATAGTCATTTTAGCGTTTAGTGATAATTACCAATGAATGTTACAGGTGTATGACCAGGTCAGAAAGGTATGGCCTGCAAAATATAATATTCTTAAATTGCAAAATGTATGGCTAGCTGCAATAACCCATTTCAAGGCTGTAATTTCATGACAAACAGTATGAAAACTGCTCAAGAATAAACCACCACAAAAAGATAAATAAAATGTATCAAATAAATATCACCTCACAACCAAAACTCGAATCCTCAAACCTTAATAACACTGAAAAATGGAAACATGGATTAGTTGTAGCACCAAGGCAATCCTTGTGTGGAAGTACACTAAAAGGCTATGAGGGTTTTCATCTTCAAAACCATCATTCTAGAGGGTTTTTCATCATTAGGTGAATAAATACTCATGTTCGTTCTTGGAAAGTGAAAATAGAGAGAATGAACAATAGGACCCTTTTAGATAACAATCCTCCCTTTTATATTTTTTGAGGGAAATAATATAATATTAGTTTTTTTACTTTTATCATTCCCTCAAAGTTATAAAATAATAAAGTGTCCTTTTATCACTCACTTTTAGGACCTTGGGTCTAGCAACACTTTATAATTCATTTATAACGATCCTTTAAAAGTTAAAACAATTAAATATAAGTTGTCTGTTTAAATTATGACATAAAGTTGGTTTTGGAAAACATAATTTAATTATTTAATTATTTATCTTCCGCACCTACATTAACTTTATGGAAAAATTGAAAAAATAGGCTAAGGGTCTTCACTAAACTTATGCTAGAGAAGGGACATGATAGTTTCTCTCCCCAAAATTGTTTGTCCACAAGCAATCGTAAATTGGGATGCTTCAAAATATGCTCTCGTTCCCAAGTGGCTTTTTTAATTAGAAGATCCTTCGAACAGGCCAAATATTCTTTTATGCCAAATATTCTTTTATGCTTCTGTTTCTTAATATCCATTCCTTGATGTCAACAATCTCTTTAAGAACAAAGTCAACTTGCCTTCTTCATTCAACCGATGGAATGACACGATGCCCAGAGTCAAGTGCTTTTTGAGGGAGAAACATGGAAACACATTTATAAATTTTCTTTTGCTCCTAGTAGTTCCTGGTGATAAGCAACTTCCCAATCTTCTACTTGATTTTGTATGGTCCATAGAAATGGGGCTTAAGCTTCTTTGCTCCACTCCTCTTAAGAGAGGATTGTTTGTATGGCTATAATCTCAAGTAGACCATGCCACCAACCTGAAAAGTGCACTCAATATGGTGCTGATTTGCATGCATTTTTTGCTGATTTTGAGCATGATTGAGGTTGTCCTTGAGGTTTTTTAAAATATCTTTACTTTATTGAACCAAATCCTTGCCCTTGGAATGCTACTATTAGAAATAACATGATCAATAAAAGAATGAGCCTTATAACCATACAAAGCCATAAATGACATCTTTCCAATAGACATGTGATAGATGGTGCCATAACAATGCTATCTCAAGTAGAGCCATTTGATTCATGCCTTTTTATGACAAGATTCATAGTTTCTCAAGAAGCCTTCCACCCATTTGTTGACAATCTCAATTTGCCCATCTATTTGTAGGTGGTAGCTAGTGCTGGGAGTAAGTTTAGTTCCTACTAGGTGAAAAAGTTCCTTGGAAAAAAAGCCTAGGAACCAATTGTCTGAGTCCTCTATCACTCACAATATATTTAGGAAAACCATGGAGCCTAAACACTTCATTAAAAAACAAATCAGCAAGTTGAGATGCCTATTACGCAAGTAATTGGTAAAATGCTTGATGTTTTTAACAAAAGCAATGTGCTCAATAAATAGTTTACAAAATTTACAAAAAAAGGGGAAGTTTCTAAAAAGAAACTCCAGATAAGATCAGAGACGATCTTATCACTAATTTACAATAATTTACAATATTGAGCATTAATAAATAAATAATAAATATTATTTTAATACCCTCCCTTAATGCTCAATCTGTCAACTACACCAAGATGCCCCCTGAATTTTACAAACTTATCTGGACTTAGCGACTTGGTGAGAATGTCTGCTGTCTGCTCCTCTGTCGGAACATACAGCAACTGAACTGATTCGTCTTCAACCATCTTCCGAATGAAATGACAATGAGTTTCCACATGCTTGGTTCTTTCATGGAAGACCGGATTCTTGGCAAGTTTGATAACCCCCTGATTATCACAGAACAAGGGAGTCAGACCTGCTTGAGATATTTGCATATCCGCAAGCATCCGGCGAAGCCAAACTGCCTCACATGCTACTTTTACTACTCCCCAATACTCTGCTTCTGTTGAGGAGAGAGCCACTGCCTGCTGCTTCTTACTAGTCCATCTGACTGCACCGGATCCCAAACTGAACACATACCCAGATGTTGACTTCCTATCATCAACTGAACCTACCCAATCTGAGTCTGTGAATCCACTGAGTCAAGGATCATGACTCCGAGTGTACAAGAGTCCATAATCAGAAGTGCCCTTCACATAACGCAACACATGCTTCGCTGCTACCCAATGATCAGCCTTGGGGGCTGTCATGAAGTGTGAAATGTAGCTCATTGCAAAATTGAGGTCAAGTCTAGTGGCAGTGAGATAGATGAGGCTGCCCACTAGTTGCCTGAACAATGATTCATCTACTATAGGTGAGTCTGACTTAACTGACAACTTAAGCCCTTTTTCCATGGGTGTGGAGGCAGGTTTGCAATCCTGCATTTAGAACTTATCCAGAAGACTTCAAGCATAATTGGACTGGGAGATGAAGAAGCTGCTCTCGGTTTGCCAAACCTCAACACCTAAACAACAATGCAAAAATCCCAAATCTGTCATGTCAAATGTGCTGCACAAATCCTATTTGATCTCATCAATCAAATGTGTGGAGTTGCCAGTAATGATCAGGTCATCCACATAGACAACAGCAAGAAGTATATCACCACCAGTCTGTTTGACATACAAGTTAGAGTTAGATGGACTCTTCTGAAAGCCATGTTTTGTGAGGTACTTATCAATCTTGATGTACCAAGCCCGAGGAGCCTGCTTTAGGCCATAAAGTGCTTTGACCAATCTGCACACCTTTTGTTCTTGACCAACAACTTTGAAACCTAGAGGTTGCATCATGTAGACCTCTTCCTTTAACTCACCGTTGAGGATAGCACTCTTGACATCCATCTGATGGACTTTCCAACCAAACTGGGCTGCTAAGGCAAGGACAAGCCGTATGGTACTCATTTTGGCTATAGGAGCAAAGGTCTCCTCATAGTCAATGCCTTCTTTTTGTGAGAACTTCCGTGCAACCAGACGAGCTTTGTACTTGTCAAGGGTTCCGTTAGCTTTGTATTTCACCTTATACACCCATTTGCAACTAATGGGCTTCTTCCCTGGAGGAAGATCGAAAAGGACCCAACTGTGATTCTTTTGAAGACTCTGGTATTCAGATTCCATCGCCTTTTCCCACTTAGGAATTCCTTTAGCCTCTGAATATGTTTGAGGCTCATATACACTGTGAATGTTGGCCATAAGAGCAAAATTGACTGTAGGCTGCTGTTTGCTCTTATTTCGAGATGATCTACCCTCAATGAGCTCATCCTGTCGAAGATCACTGATAGTCTTAAGCCACCATTTCGGCCGGAGAGTAGAAGTGCCAACATTAGATGTAACAAGATGTAGAAACTCATTTTCTCACGATTCCAGAACTGATGGTTTTTGCTTGTTTTTTTGAGTATTTTGATTTTTTTGTGGTTTTTGCATATAAAGGTAATAGTGCGATTTTGAAAGAAAAATGCTTGCAAAATTTAAATAAAATATTACAGTACAAAATATGATGGAATCTAATTGATATATTAATGCCAAACTATTTATTGTTCCTCCAGACTGTTTACAACTGTGATCAGACAACATGCATAGTAAAAAGCAATAACTCTTATTCAAAAAACCTGGTTATTGCAGCCGCCATAAATGACGAAGATTTGAGTACGGCAACCATCAAAAAAGCTTTCCCCAGCCTCGTGATTGATGCAGACCTTTCCAAAGATCAATGCGTCCCATCTTGTGAAGACAAAAGACTAGAAGACAAGGCGTCTAGGCTAGAATGCAAAGTACGACCCTCAAGCTGATTGGTACGGCCTCCAAACAGCAGCAATAAAATCCGTACGCTCTTGGAACTGATGCCAGATGTATATCAACCAGCCGCTCAAAGAAAAACACTGTCTTTGGATAATTATTAATCAAACCCTGAATGACAACTTCTCATTATGCTCTGTAATAACTTCTGGATGAAGCTATTTCACTAACAGGCAATAAATCAGCTGATATTTCACAGCCTCTGAACTGCAGACACTGAAGATGGCTCGTTCTCCAATGCAGAAGAAAACGGTAAACCCTCAGCTTTGTTCTCTGGAAGAGGAATTCTGGAAATCAATATCATAAGCAATTCATAATGAAGTTTTCACAAGTGAAAACCTTATATTCTTTCAAGAGGGTCGACTTCTCTCAAAAAGCACCATTTAAATAAAAATTGAATTTCACTTTTAATTATTCCATAGTTTGGGCGCCCAAAATAATTATAATTAATAATTGAACTTGGCCCCATTTCCATGATGGTCGATCCCTTCCATAAAGTCACTTAAGTTATAATATTTAATTATATTATAACTTTATAATATAAGCTTCAATTTAATTAATATTTATTTTGGCAAATAAATATTAATATCTCTCTCAATATAAGTCCAATTGACGAACCGTCTGAAGCCGGATGATAAGTGACTGAATCTGCATATAACCAGACCATACTGCTAAAAATAGCAGGGGTGCTCCGCTGAGTGTCT
This sequence comes from Sequoia sempervirens, assembly GCA_007258455.2. Taxonomy (NCBI): domain Eukaryota; kingdom Viridiplantae; phylum Streptophyta; class Pinopsida; order Cupressales; family Cupressaceae; genus Sequoia; species Sequoia sempervirens. The sequence goes on along the minus strand of VDFB02352034.1, from coordinate 8,731 downwards.
CCACTTACTAAAAATAGTAAGTCAAGCAAATGATGTCCAAACGACCTCGAACGAAGGCCAAACTAAATGATTTTGATAACTGAAGCCAAGCCATGCCTCAACAAGACCCTCTATCCACCCTATCAGCCTACGAGGGTCACATAATAGGCTAATCTCAAGAACTGAGAGATGCCAATTGGAAGGGGACATTACACAAGAGGAGTTGGAATTGGTTGTGGATCTAGAACAGGTTCAGCAGGGGGATTTTCACTATCATTCGGAGGAAAATCAGGTTGAGCATCATCAAAGACTGAGTCTTCGTCATCCCTCCCATCAAGTGAACCCAATGAAAGTCAGACACCCAAATCAGAAGCCTTCAATGGCTGATCCTTTGAATGTTGAACATACGAGGAAAGATGAAACGGTCTTCGCTCTTTATCAAGGACAACATCCCTACTGAAGATAAGACGATTAGTGTCTATATCAATTAGTTGGTAAGCTTTGTGGTTGTCACTGTACCTTGTGAACATTAGTTTTTGGCTCTTGGAATCCAACTTAGAACGCTTGGCATCTGGAATCCAAACATATGCCAGAGAGCCGAAAACTTTCAAATGACTAATCCTGGGTTTGCGACCAGTCCAAGCTTCCTCAGGAGTCTTCCCCTTAGCGACATGAGAGGGTGACCGATTAAGGAGATAGACAATAATATTGACTGCTTCTGCCCAAAACTTGGTAGGAACACTCTTGTGTTGCAACATGGAGCGAGCCATCTCAACAATCGTACGATTGCGCTGCTTTACAACACCGTTTTGCTGAGGAGTGTAGGGTGTGGTTAACTGTCGTTTAATCCCATGTGTATCACAGAAGTTGGAAAATGCACTAGAACATAATTCCCCCCCATTATCTGACCTAAGAGTTATTATGCAAGAACTGGACTCTTTTTCTACCAAGGCCTTAAACTTTTGAAATACATTAAACACTTCTGATTTCTGCTTAAGAAAGTACACCCACATTTTCCTACTGAAATCATCAACAAAAAGTAGAAAATACTTGCAACCAGTTACAGAAGGAGTAGACATAGGCCCACAAATATCAGCATGAACTAATTGAAGTACCTTAGAACCTCGCCAAGAGTCTCCATCTATGAACGGTGTTCAATGCTGTTTCCTGACCTGACAAGCACCATAAACGCCCTAATGCTGAGTCTGAATGTCAGGTAGTCCAGCTACAAGTCCCTCTCGAGCAAGCTGAGAGAGATAGTGCACATTTAAGTGCCCATACCGTTGATGCCAAAGACTGGTGACAACAGAATTCCTGGCTACCATGGCTAACTCCGGAGAATCACCTGTGTCCACAAGCCTGTAAAGGCCATGATCTTCTATACCAACGACCACTGTTATGCCAGTCTCCCAATCTACAATAGAACATTTGTGCGAGCTGAACACCACATCCATCTGAGGAGAATGCCGCATTATGTGACTAACTGAGAGAAGGTTGAGCTCCATATCAGGTACATAATATACATTGAGGAATATGAGATTTCTCCCACCAGACTGAACCTGAACATTGCCTGTACCGACAACTATGTATTCTTCGCCTCCAAAAATCACTGAGTCAGTGCAAGGGGAAAAGTCTGTGAACTAGTCACGCCGATGAGTGAAATGACACGAGGCACCTGAATCAATGTACCAAGCAGAGGATTTTACATGGTATGCAGGCCTTTTTGCCATGAGTGCATAAAAGGAAGATTCCTTCTGCTTGGAGTGCTCGGCGACATTCGTTTTCTACTGAGACCCTCCCTGCTTCTTCTGTTCAGAAGCCAAACGTGCACGACAATCCTTCTTTATGTGGACATATTTGTGGCAATAGTTGCATTGAATATTTTTCTTCTTAGGGCTAGTTGGGGTTTGACTAGAGCCTTTCTGTTGCGAAGGCTGATGTTTCCCATTGTGCTTGGGCTAGGTTTTAGCTGCAAAGGCTTGCTCCATGGAGGATGATGATGCACTGCTACCGAACTGTTGTTTCCAACGATCCTGTTGCAAGAGGGTAGTGCAAAGTTCTAGAAACTTGAGGTCAACATTAGTAGACATAATGTTGAGAGTCTCTATGAAATGTTCATAGGACTTAGGTAGGCTCTTCAAAGTGATCACGACCATGTCTTCCTCCATTTTCCAACCAATCGCCTCCAATTGCTCTCTAATTTCCTGGATTTTATTCAAGTGCACTTGCAAAGTTGTCTTCTCATCCATCGTGATAGAAAACAACATATTCTTCAAGAAAAACACACGACTTTTGTTGGAAGTTTCATGCAAACCCTTCAAGTGATCCCAAATCTCCTTAGCTGATTTCCCAAGCGGAATCTGAGGGAGTTGATAATCTGTGATTGAAAGCTTAATAAGCATCACCGCTTCACGATTCTACTCATCAAACTTCTCCTGATCCTTACCCGCCGTTGTGGGACGAGTAGCATTGCCGAGGATCATCTGATCAAGGCAGCGGTATTCAAAGATGGTCATCATCCGCTGCTTCCAAGTGTTATAATTTTTGCCGTTGAATCTCTGACTGCCCTCCAACATAATGTTGTTCAAACTGGCCATCTTCATGCTTTTTGAGGCACGAAAAACGAGGTATTGAGAAGAGGTTGATGCACAAAACCCGAGGCACAAGTTTCAATACACCAAAACAGGTTCAAGCACGAAAAACAATGCAAATCTGCTGGCACAAAATTCAAGGCACAAATAACGATGCACCTAGAAAAATCGGAGACCAACCCAGTTGAGATCTCGAAAAACCCACAAGGAATCTGTAATTGAAAAAAAATTCCGCCTTCAAATAGAGGGTCAAAACTCTAGATGAATTGGTAGAAACCCTAGGCTACCATTAAAGCTTCAAAAATTGTAGAAAAATGCCAGAAATCTAAAAAAAAAACGCAGCCACGAAATTGTTCACAATCGCGCAACTCAAGAAGGCACGATATGCAAAGAGATCACGCCAGATGCAGCAAAGATCGGCGGCTCAAAGTAGGGAGAAACACGTGCCCATAAGATAAACATGAAATGCGACCAAGAACTGAAGAAATCGCGCCCTAAAGGGTTGCAAAAAATCTACAAACAAAGAGAAAATCCGTCGGCACTAGGGATTGTAGATTGAAAACTCGAGATCGTGCGACCATACACGTTCAAAAAATCTTGACCAAAGAAAAAACGCGTCTTCTAGAGATCACACGAATAGCAGACAAAAAAATACGACGCCTAGCAACTGAAAAAAAAAAAATTGCAACCCAAAGGCAAGAGAAATCACAGCCTAAAAGTCTCCACACGAATTTCTCAGAAAAAAATTGCCTATGAATTTTTTTGTGTAGAAAAGTCCTCGAATTTTCTCAGGAGCCACGAAGAAATTTCAAAAAAAAAAAATCAAAATTTTAACTCCAAAAAATCTTAGAAATTTTTTGAGAAGATTTTACCAAATTTTTAATTCAAAAAATCTTGAACGATTTTTATGAATTAAAAATTTGATTTTGAGCATGCTGGCTTTGATACCATATTATGCAAGTAATTGGTAAAATACTTGATGTTATTAATAAGAGCAATGTACTCAATAAATAGTTTACAAAATTTACAAAAAAACGAGAAGTTTCTAAAAAGAAACTCCCGATAAGATTAGAGACGATCTTATCACTAATTTACAATAATTTACAATATTGAGCATTAATAAATAAATAATAAATATTATTTTAATAATGCCTTGAAATTTGAAGAAATAACAAACAAATGTGCATGCTTTGTGAGTTTTTTCACAATAGCATAAATGCAGTCTTTACCTTGCACCTTAGGAAGTCTAGTGATGAAATCCATTGAAATACTTTCCCATTTTTGATTTGGAATGTGTAGGGGCTGTAGCAAACCAGCTGGGAATGATTTTCTTTCTTGTTTTGTTAACAAACAAGATACTCTCTGATGTGCTTAAGGACATCATCCTTAAGTCCTTTCCATGTGAATTTCTCCCAAACCTACTTGTAAGTATTGAAGCTTAAAGGACATGCTTCTATTTGGTGGAAGGAAGTATATCAATAAAGAAATAGGAAAGGAAAGCAAATGATAATAAAGTGGGAGAGGATGATTATAAAATTAAATAGATAATTCATCTTGATGGATTATGAGCTATAAATACTAAATATTACAAGGGTTGAGGCAAATGGATAAAACTGTAAAGGAGTATACCAAAGAATTTTACAAATTGATCATTAGAATAGGGGATAGTGAGGCAAGAAAGGATAAGGTTGCAAGATACATTGATACAGTCTCATGAACAACTCCTAAAATCTTATCTTTCATTGTAGATTTGGGCACCAAAAGACTCTATCCTTGTAAAGGATGAATTCATTAAATACTACATACCTATATTCTTCAACTTGTTGATAAAATTTCAGAATTATATATTACTGAATAATGAGACATTACATTATTAACAGTAGAGCCTTGCTCTTATAGAATCAACAAACTCTACAAATTAGGGAGAAGAAATAGTTAACCGAAAGAGTTAACTAAATGTTCACTAAAGCACACTAAAGCTAAACTGAAAGAGTTAATGTTAACTTACGACTAACTAAAGACTAAATGAAGCTAAGATGACCATTAATATTACATTTAATATTTAATACCCTCCCTTAATGGTTATCGTACAAACAAAAACTAAGTCTACCCATATTGTGCTGGTCATCAAAATGCATAGTGTGCAGACTCCTTCTGCTCAGTTTGCTCTACTACGCAAGCACTTTGCTGAGATGCTTCCTGGTTGGACTTCTCATCAGCCAACCGCTTTCTGCAATACCTCTGTATATGACCAATCTTCCCACAGTAATGGCAAGTAAACGACTTCTTGGAGCCCTCCAAATTTCCTCGTCCTTTCTGCTGAGTGGACTTGCCTTTGCCAACGTCCCTGGCAGTAAATGCTTGTTGAACACTTGGAGACTCACTGCTGCTCCCAAATTGCTTCTTCCACCAATCCTGCTACAAAAGATTGTTGTAGAACTCATCAAACTTCAAGTGAACTTGGTGGATGTAATGTTGAGTGTTTCGATGAAGTGCTCGTAGGAACGTGGCAAACTCTTCAAAGTGATGACCACCACATCCTCCTCTTCCATCTTACAACCAATGGTCTCCAATTGATCGCAAATATTTTTTATTTTCATCAAGTGCTCTTGCAAAGACACTTGGTCATCCATCGTAATAGAAAAGAGCATATTCTTCAAAAAGAAGCCCTTCCCTTGTCTAAGGTCTCATGAAGATCTTCCAAATGCTTCCAGATCTCCATAGCAGATTTACCAGATGGTATTTCTGGTAACATCTCATCGGTGATAGATAATTTAAGAAGCATGATTGCCTCCCTATTACTTCCATCATACTTGTCTTGATCCTTCCCAGCAGCAGTGGGACGAACTTTTGTACCAAGAACAAGCTCATCCGCATTAATCGCACTCAAAGATGGTAAGCATCCTCTACTTTCACGTGTTGTAATTCTTTCCATTGAACCTTTGCGAACTTTCCAACATAATATTGGACAAAGATGCCATCCCTCCCATTTTCCAAAGCACAAAAACAAGGCAACTCTGTGATCAGTTGGCAAAACACTGGACAATCAGTTGGCACAACTCCGATTTTTCAAAAATATCTGAAAAAGAGGCTTAGAATCTGTAAAAAAAAATTAGAAAAACTCTGAAAGATTTTCAAAACTGTGTAAATTTTTTAAGAAATTTTTTGAAAACTCTATACAAAAATTTTATTTTTCCCAAAGTTTCTTTCAAAACTGGCTCCAAATATTTTTTTTCAAGCTGCCATGAAAACAAAAAAACAGGTCCACGAACCAGAAACCCTAGGTTCTCTAGAAACAACCACAAACTCCAGGAAAAGAAAAGACCCACAATTTTTTTTTTTTGAAAATCCTGCCAAAACTGATCAGAAATCCACAAGCAAAAAATAAATCCGTCACAGTAAATGTAGGTTACAACATCCACATTGTGTAGAAATTGCGAGTTTTTTGAATGTAAGAAAAAATTGCCCAAAAATTCATCTAGTCGCCAAAAGAATGACAGGGAAACAAGTCTGAAAACCTACAAATTGGCGTGATTTAAGAAACGCCAAACGAAGAAATAGTTGTGCGATTTAAGAATCACTCAGAAAACCGAATAAAACTCTTGAAAAGATCAACTGTAGGTCGCAATTCTACCAAAATACTGAGACATCGGCTAGAGAAACCATCACTTTCAAGCAAAAAGAGAGAAACCCTTCAATTGCGGAAAAAGAGCAAAAAAAAGTTGCGAACTTCTAGAAACTTCGTGTGCAGCCTTCAGAAAACCCTCACGCGCAGATTTCAACAGAGAAAGATGCCAAAAATAAACCTGCAAATCCGCCCAAAAAACGGAAGAAAGAAAAAACCCGCGATTTGTCTGCAAATCACATCAGAAAGAAGCAAACAAAAGGGTGCCAAAACACATAGAAGAATTGGCGCGAACCCTTGCAAGAAAAAAACACAAATTTCTTGTTTAAAAAAAATGCGATTTTCTACTGCAAAGACCCATGATCAAACTCTGTAAGAAAATCCTCAAAAAGATGGTTTCATCAAACCCTTCGATTTTTTTTCTAAAAAATTGGCTTAAAAATTTCTTTGAAAAGAATCACCTAACCAGGCTCGAACGTGAGCTCTTATACCATGTTGATAAAATTTCAGAATGACATATTACTAAATAATGAGACATTACATTATTAACAAAAGAGCCTTGCTCTTATAGAATCAACAAACCCTACAAATTAGGGAGAAGAAGTAGTTAACTGAAAGAGTTAACCAAACGTTCACTGAAACAAACTAAAGTTAAACTGAAAGAGTTAACTAATCGTTAACTTACGACTAACTAAAGACTAAATAAAGCTAAGATGACCATTAATATTACATTTAATATTTAATACAACTTCCCTTTCAATATGTGTGGCAAAGGTGTTTTTAGAATATTCCACCAAAATTTGAACCTTCCAATCTATTGTAATTTCCATCATAGAACATGGAGTGGGTTTTCTTGATAATGCATCAGCTACTATGTTTTCTTTCTCTTTGACATATTAAATGTGAAAGTCATAAGCTTGAAGTTTACTAAACCATTTTTGTTGCTTTTCATTGAGATCTTTTTGGCCAAGGAAGTACTTTAAACTATCGCGGTGTCATGTCCTCGAAATAGAACACCGAAATATAAAAATAATTAAGCGTTGAAATACGAACGAATAAATAAAATATATACTAATATATAATTATAATTATCAAAGATAATATTATAATTATAATTATTAAGTATAATATTACAAATACTAAAATATAAATATAAGTAATATTACAATTATAATTATCTTTAGATTTAACCACTATTTATCTCCTATAGAGTAAACATATAAATCTGACTATAATACTGCTACCGTAAAACATAATAAAGGAAAATATATAACAAAGAAATAGAAAGAGAAAGATAAAATAAAATATATACATTAACTACAATGAAGTTTATTTTACACAATGAACATATAACTAAAGATGCCAACCCAGATAAATCAGGCGGACATCACAGGTGGTGACTTTTGGCCAAGCATTGCAGCGCTCAACCGGAGACACGTCTTCAAGCAATCTATAAAAGATGAGTCTACGCAAGACAAAGAAAGCATCAAAAAACAGAGGAAGAAAGGCACGGTCTGTAGGAGGAATCTCCAGCGATATATAGGGAGATAATCTCTTGAGTCGTGCTTGCTGAGGAGGTATGCTTTGGACATTATAATCTTGTTACTGCAAACTGAGGTATGTATTCTACAGTCTGGATGTGTAGAAGTCTGCAATCGATATCTGCCCATGATGCTATAATATGTATGCATAGGAGATTCAAATTTGCAATACATGTCTTCTCTGTGTGCTATAGTATGTATGTATGTGTATCAACCTGCAATTAAAGCCTTCATAGTGCTGCTGTAGTTTGCTTACGTGGTCTAAGTCTGCAATCAAAGTCTTCACCATAATACGTATGTGTGTGTGGTTAAGTCTGCAGTCTCTCTTCATCATGCTTCTGTAATTTGTATATGTATAGTCTATTATTCTAGTAACCATTATCACCACATCTGTCATGTCCCCAGAATTTAAGAAAACGGCTAAAGAGGAATAAATAAATAAAATACAAATAAGCGTCAAAATCCTAACATGAGTACTTACGATTTAAAATATAATTATAATTATCATTGATAATATTATAATTATTATAAATATAATATACAAATTATAAATGGAATAAATTACAAAATATAAAATTGATAATACAAAATGAATATTGAATATCATTATAATATGTAATTACTAAAAAGATAAAAGAAGAAAACCAATACAAAAATCATAAATATAATTACCCATATAAAAGAAATGTATTGTAATATTGTTACTATCAAAAAATAATAAAACATAAATAAATATTAAAGACTCTAGTAATTCTGACCAAGACTATCGAAAGAGACACAATTCCTAAGACCGGCAATAACTAAAGATTAAGGATGCGATCCCCAAAAAGTGAAGAGATGCATCCAAAAGGCATCGGTGTAGGTCTGTCCAAGACAGTGCTTAGGTGGGAGCACGTCTCCTCACAAACATATCAGATATTTAAGGGAGAAGACATTGAATAGAAACAGGAGGGAATCAATCACCGTGGCTGGAGGAAGAAGTCGACGCTGGGAGA